>JAUMJM010000062.1:10437500-10490000 GCA_033558235.1 Neomorphus geoffroyi | reverse complement strand
GGATACTGTTTCTAACCTGCAATACTACCATTTTTGTTATTTTTTCTTAGATTTTTTTCCCCCATGTTCTCCTCTACTTGTGTTGATTGTAATGAGGGATGAGTCTCTATAGACTACCGAGTAGGACTGTATGGAAGTTAAATGCAGACTGTGTTTCTCACATGTTTACAAATTATGTCAGAGTAGAAGACAGAAGAAAGGAATCAACAGCAAAAGAGTTAAACTCTAAGTAACTCACAACATCATCCTACATGTTCTATCATTAATGTCTGTTTTTTTATCTTTTTTCTGGATCTCACACAGGATGAAGGAGAACAATCATAATTAGACCTTTCATTTGACCTTTTTTTAATAATTCAAACTTGTACCAACAGAAAAGCTTTACTGCCCATAATTGTTTAAGCTTAAAGTAAGAATGCTTTTAATAAAGAAAAGATACATTTTAACTTCTAATACAACATGTAGATTTCATGTATTGGTTTTTTTAAAAAGTTAGTGGTTCTGTGTGTTTTCTTCCCTACCTTACTTTGTAGAGCTGTTGCCTTTTGATTCTAGGCAGAGTGGAAGATATAACTCTCTCATCAATTTGATGAGTTTTGTTTTATTTGATCTGCCCCTGGAAATGCATGACTAAAGAGTCAGACATCAAAAGATTTATGCTTTCTTTTGTAAAAGACACTTTCCATCTCTTCTTTGTGTATACAGTTTGTTTGTTGTCTATTTACTGTGCAGACCTTAGCGAAAAGAAAAGAAAAAAAGAAACTTCCTGCAACCAGAAGAAAGCAATTCACTCGCTTTGCAGACTGCAGCAAATGTGAAACAGGGTAGCCATACAGAGCCAGCGGCCAAAATCCTCTCTGAGACAGTCACATACGTCAGTGAGACTTGTAAATCTTTCTTAACCTTAGTATCAGGCCTGGATTTATTTGTTTTTCCAGGCAGACTGATCTGGTTACCTTCAGACCCTACAAAATGACCTGTCACCGTCTCCCCAGACAACATCAGGCAGCCAGCAATGAAGTCAACTTGCCAGGTCTTGGAAATGGACATGATATCTTATATCATGTAAGACTTTTCATTTATTAGATATCCATCTCGGGGCCTCCTACACCTGTCTGCCTTTCTCTGGCATACATGCCAAAAACTCAGACATAGTAGTCCACCCAGGAAGGCTCTGGGACAGCTTGAGTGTAACTTGGGAATCTGATTCAGGAAAACTGCATGTTTCCAAATTGAAGAAGCAGCTTCTCATCATAGTTTGTCCCTATATTGGTGTTGGTGTGCTTTTAATGGCCTTAGAGGCAGATCTGTAATAATCACAGCATGTTAACTACTTTCAGCTGTGACACAGAAACTGATAATGAGAAAAATACAGGATTTTGCTAAATGAGCTTCTGAGCTAAATCTAATAGAAAATTATTATGTCAGTTTAGGAATGGATAACCCCAAGAAGAACCACTTTCGAAGAATTGATTTAACTCCCCAACTAGTCCTTCTTTTAGTGGATGAGGAAAGAGAAACTGTCATCATCTACCTGGACTTGTGCAAAGCATTCAACACTGTCCCACACAGCGTTATTGCCTCTAAACTGGAGAGACATGGATTTGAAGACATAAACATGGGATGGAGGGCACCCTCAGCAAATTTGCTGATGACACCAAGCTGCGTGGCACAATTGATGTGCTGGAGGGAAGGGAGGGACCTTGGCAGGCTTGAGAGGTGGGCCAGTGTGAAACTCATAAAGTTCAATAAAGGCAAGTGCAAGGTCCTGCAGCTGGGTCAGGGCGATCCCAAGTACAAATACAGGCTGGGTGGAGAAGTGATTGAGAGTTAGTCCTAAGGAGAAGAACTTGAGCGTGCTGGTGGATGAGAAGCTCAACATGACCTCACAACATGTCCTTGCAGCCCAGAAAGCCAATTATATCCCAGGCTGCATCAAAAGAAGTGTGACCAATAGGTTAAGAAAGGTGATTCTTCCCCTCTACTCTGCTCTCGTGAAATCTCACCTGGAGTACTGCATGTGGTTCTGGAGACTTTGGCACAGGAAAGACATGAATCTGTTAGAGCAAGTCCAGAGCAGGGCTACAAAGATGATCAGAGTGTTGGAGCACAACCCATATGAGAACAAACTGAGAGGGTTTGTCTTGTTTAGCCTAGAGTAGCAAATGCTCCAGGGAGACCTTATAGCAACCTTCCAGTATTTAAAGGGGACCAACAGGAAAGATGGGGAGGGACTGTTTATCAGGGAATGTAGTGACAGGACAAAGGGTGATAGTTTTAAGCTGAAAAAGGGGAGATTTAGATTAGATTTAGATTAGATTCGGAAGAAATATTTCACTGTTTGGTGAGGTACTGGAACAGGTTACCCAGAGAAGTCATGGATGTCCCATCTGAGGAGGTGTTGTTCAAGGCCAGACTAGATAAGGCTTTGAGCAGCCTGATTGTGTGGAAGTTGTCCCCGTCCATGGCAGAGGACTTGTAACTAGATGATCTTTAAGGTCCCTTCCAACCCAAACCATTCTGTGATTCTGTAATATTAGAGATGTCATAAAAGTGAATAAAAAGGGATAACATAAATCAAGATTTTACTGTCCCAATCTATTTTCTCCCAAGATACCCACATAACCTATGCATTTTCCCTTATAGTTTCTCTGCAGGTTGAATGTGATTGTTTTTCACTGTGTTTCCCCTTGTTACACTGTGGTGTTAAAAAACACTTGTTCACACATTTCCACTACCAGAATATGGATCTTATAGTGGTCACCCAGGTTTAAATCCTGGCTATACAACCCTCCTGCTCTGTATGATGCCCATAACCTGATGGCGTGACATGCACCTTCCAGCTGAGAGTCAATATAGCAGCACTGCAAGCCTGAAAAAACCATAAGTGATGAATCAAGTTGACCACCTATCAACTTAAATAGAGATGTTTGATAACTCAGTGACTGACCTGGTGATCTGAACACAGAAACAAGACACTATAGTATATTTATGCCATTGCACTTCTACTCTCTAGAGTTCATAGGTGAATCCTAGTTTCCTGGCAGTGCATAATGCCTAAGATCAGCAATGGCTTGAGGTTTCTACTGGTGTTGCCTAGTCAGTTGTCTCAGCCAGCAGATATATGTGCAGAGAATGGGTGAGCCCCTAGGTGAATCTCATGCTAGAGATGCAGCTTGTGTATTTCAAAGGCTGTCCTCATCTCCCAGAGACAAACTGAGGTGAATCTTTGCTCTGGAACAAAGCGTGTACTTGGTTTTCTACTAAATGTGTTATAATTGGGAGGTTTCAAATGGAATTTAGGTCTGATATGGACTCTCTTTATGGCTTTGTCAGTGTTATCGCCTAACCTTCATTTCCATTGATATCACAAGTTCTTCAGAATTAGGTCCTTCTTGAGAGTTTATTTGGCACTTTGGATGGATTGTTTCTAAAGTTAAAGATCTCCACTCACAGACTGAACTACAAAATTTGACTTATGATTAAATTCCACAAAAATTTAAGTTTGAGTACGTGTTGCTTTTGGCTTCCACTCTGGGTGGAAGAACACAGGTCACAAAATTAAAAATCTAGAGCTTCTGAAAATCAGTTGTATCAAAAATGTAATTTATCTTGCATGAAATATGAAATAATAATTATATTTCTGGCCAAGAAATCACAACCTGGACACTAGTAAAAAATTCTCATTACTTTCTCCAGAAATCATACACCCATTTATCCTTAATCAATTTGAAAACCTCAAACATTTATTAGAGGCACATCAAGAAAACATCCAGGTTCCAATCATTTAGACCATCGTACGGATTGTAGAAAATCAGGGCCAGAGGAGAGAAAAACAGAAATTAAAGAATCCACCATATAAAGAGTAAAAGCAGGTGATACCGTCTCACACAGTTTCTACATTACAGTGACAAGAACAACAACAAAATAATTTATTGCATATATCAATCACTGTCATAAGTTTGACAAAAAACTTTATGGGAATACTCAAAATATCAAAGGGGCTGCCCATTATACCTGAAAGTTAGAAGTGCCATAACTTAGTTGACTAAGTGTGATCAACTTAATCAAGAATCTAGTCTTGTTCAGACATAGCCTATTTCTTATGTTTTTACGGAAAGGTATCATGATATAAAAAAATTATTATGGAATTCTGTCATTCATCACCATAAATTAGAAACAACAGTCAGTAGCACTTTAGCAGTGTAAAAACTATCATATATCCAAAAGAATCAGCTTCATTTTATATTTCGTAAGGGTAACTAGAAAATAATATTCCTGCAAAGTAGCTTCCTGATGCACAGATACATCAATGAGGTGAGTCCCTAACAGATTTCTGATCTGAAGTACATCATGCTCAATATAAGAACAAAAAAACCAACAATGTGTGTATTAGAGGAAACTTATTCTACAGTGATTTGTGTTCCTCTTCCAAGGCTTATGGTCTATGGGGTGAAAATGTGAAGATTTTCATCTTTATGAGGCACAGAAGTACTTTAGGCTAGATTTTTTTTCTCCCTGCAGCTTCCATTTGACAGTATATTTTCCCTTTTTGGAGACTGTTAAAAAGTCATAACAAAAAAAAAAATCACATCACTAAGAAAAGAATATACAGGATTCCTTTTTCATTTAAAAATCTCTTTTTAAATCTCTTTTTCCTTCCCCTAGGTGAGGATTCAGGTTGCTAGTACTTGGTGGTAATCATCATGCATTATATGGAAAACAGCATTAGGAAGTAAAAGCAAGATTTTGACAGAATTTAATACCAATTGCTAATAGCTTTATTTTCAGGTATTTTTTTCCTAACATAAGGCTTTGTTGTGACTGCATATGCCATATAAAGATGACTGGTAGACACTAAAATATCAATATTACTCATAGATGATGATTATTAGTGCCAGTAGACAAGCAAGTTATTACAACCTTAAGAAAGCAGTTGAGAAACAGAGCAAGACTTGGAGTCAAGAAAAGCACTGGTTTTTCAAGATAACATGCTTGGCAGACCTAGAATCATGTATTCTGCACAGATCATTTCATTGACATCTTATGAATGTTATATGACTCAGGCAATGCCTTATGTCTACCCGTTTGCATAACATTCTCATCCTTAGTTTACACTAATTGTACAGTCTTTTCACATGAAAGCCCTGGAGTGAAAGCAAGGCGAACAACCTCATCACTTGTGGCTAAAGTTCACCTGGATAAAGTGCATGACAGGAACATGAAACAAGGGCTTGTCTTGGGAACAATTAGCACAGGCTGGAAGAAACTACATTAAACATTCCTTGAGTTTTGCAGTGCCCTGGGCTCCAGGGCCACACACATGCATGCACGTTACCACCCCGCAGATTTTTACCATCTACTCTTCATTTTAACATCCAGGATGTGTTGAAGAGCAAAGTTCTATGCTCTGAGATTATGGGTGTAAACACTAATCCCTAAAAACACTTAGAAACTAAAAGTGTGAGGGGGGGGTTGTGTGTGGTGACGGTGGAAGGGGAAGGTCCAAAAAATCAGGGGTAATATAGCCACAGGGAAAAGAAAAACGAAAAAAGAGAGTTAAAGAAGCAAAAATTTTACACTTCTTTATATACCACTGCATGAGTTCCTAAACGAATAAATCGCCTTCACCCTCACGTACCACCCTTGCCTCCAAAAACTGGTTGCTCCATTGTGCCACCTTGTGGAAAGAGGGAAACAAAGACAGTTGCGGTTAAACTACCAGCTTTCAAGGACTTCTTTCAACGTGCAAATGGGCACAGCAGGAGAAATAAATTTGTTACACACAAGCAGAAATAAAAACAAACAAAAACAAAAATAAAAGGAAAAAATTGGGCAACAAAAGCAGCACCTGAATCGAAGTGAAAGAGAGCTCCGCAGGGAAAAGTAAACTTGCCTTTCTCTTCCCAACACATCTTGAGGAAACAAAATTCAATATGGAGAAAAAGAGGAAGCAAAAATCACCAACCTGTCCAGAAGCAACAAACCTTTCAAGGCAGAATTTTCCAAAAGGCCAAAATCAGTCAAAATTCTAGTCAATGTCTCACACTTATAATATTTGATCATAAAGCTACACAAATCACATCCAAAAGTGGAAGAAGTCACCTCAGGAAATCCTTCTAATTACACTATTGCTGTCCCTACCTTTACACCTCAATCTGTGGTATCCTGGGCAAGGAACTGCAAGCTAGAACAGGGCTTTTGAATCAAAATGAATGAAGTCAATGAAGAAAAACTCAAAACAACAGTTAAGCTCTGGTCTCTGTCAGTGAGCTAGACCAGCATAGACAGCATTTACGCAGACTAGCAGTGTCTGTGTCAAGGAGCTAAGTGGGGAAAACACTTGTCTCGTAAAAATCAATAGCACAGCCACTACAAAATCATTGGGCAAAAGACACTTACTTGGCTTTTGTGACAACTAAGAGATTCAGAATTAAAGAACTGTTTAGATTGATAAGAATATTTATTACTTGTGAGTCAATGGACAATCTTCACATACTAGACAAAATGTTTGCAGTACTTGAATTTTCCATTAATTGGATCACAAATAAAATACCTCATCTGACCATCGATACTAGCTGAAATTTATTTATTATTTTCTTGTTTTCAAGTTTTTATGGACCTTAATAAAGGAGCTGAAATAATATTACTAAGATAACCAAACATCTGGCATGAATAAGTGTTTAAATTGCAAATCAGAATGACAAAATTCTTACAAGTAATAAATATACCAGAAGAAAATCAAGGCAAATATTCCACTAAAATAAGATTACGGAAGTGACCCAGTTCTTTCATAAACTAGTATGGTTAATTAAAATCTGGATCAACCCTGGCCTTTGTTTCCATCTTTCAATGCATTTTTTTGCAGCTTCTACCCACAGATCTAATTCTTCTTGCAGAAAGAGAAACTATTAAAAACAGGTAGAACCACAGTTCTTCTTTAGTAACACTCTTAGCCATAGTCTTATTCCTGGGTTTCCTCATGCACTAGAAATGTCCTTGCTTGGGATATGTTTATAAACAAAGTTCATGCTTTCTCCTCTTCTGCCCTTTACAAACCATTCTTTGGAATTTGATTTTAACAGTTGTCAGTGATTGTTCAGAGAACAGAAATATTTTTTTTAAGATGCTCAAGAAACTGTGGTTCCTCAAGTCTCTCTTCATACATAAAGGATTGTTGTTCTTTTTCTACTTTCATTAAGAAAACAGGATTTTTAAAGAATATCATGTTTATCCATAGTCTCATTGCAATTAGAAAACAATTTTTAATATATAACTGAATTATTGAAAAGACCACTTTTATGAAGGTAGTGTCTCTGGACACAAGCAACGTTGCTGTGTTGGCGATGCTATCAGCAGCATGGTATTTCATCTACTGTTCCAAGAGGCACAGGAAGACTTATCCTGCTTCATGACACCATCACACCATTGAAAGAAAAGTAATGACTAAATCATTAAACTACCACATTCATTCACTGGGAGTACACATACACATTTAATAATGTTTGTAATAGCCGAATACGCCACTTCTATGTAAACACTTGTAATAATTTAATAAATCAAAAAGGTCAGTGATTATTACACTCTTATTGCCCATAATACAACCATGTGATCAACACCACTTCTCTGGGGTTGGGCTTGCTGTTCTTCAGGGGTGGCACTGTGACAACAGTAGGCAATCCAGTAGCTTTGCCTTCAATCAACTACAAACATACATTATGCAAATATTGCTATCAGTCTCACTCTTAGACCCAGTTCTATGCATATACCACCACAGATCACTATGAAAAGCCCTTTCTGCTTTTCAACTTCCATCCTTCTAAAAGAACATAGGGCAAAACACGCACCAAGTGTTTAGGTTTTTGTTTTCAAAATCAGTATTGCAGAGTCTTAAGAATTAATTATCTGACTTTTGAAAAATACTAGATACAGATCCTTCAATAAATGGCACAGAATGCATCTGCAGATGTTCGGCACCTCGAAAAAGGACCTATATATTTTATCCAATTATAGAATCAATTTAGTTTTAAAGAATAAATAAAACCCACGAACATCACTCTACCAACTCAACCAGTTTCTTGGCCATGAGGAAAACCACTTACCCATGATTTTGCCTGTGTTCAGATCTCAGTTAAATTCAAACCCAGAATTAACCCCCTTCATGTTCTGAGACATGTCTTTTTGAGGTATTCATCCTCTGGTACTTTTAAATTTTTTAAATTTTTTTTAAAAAAGAAGTACTTGTGTCAAAAAAAGTACACCACAACAAAAAGAAAATACCATACCTGGCTGTCTATCATCAGCTGGCACGAAGAGTGTGAGTAGATCTTTCACCAGTCTTATTTATGTGTTTAAGAAACTCCACATGTAAGGATGGCAGATACGACTCAGGAACATTTCTTGAATGGCGTTGCTTCAAATGTTTAGGCATTTATTATTTGTACGCTTACTTTTATTTATTTTCTGCATAATTAAAAATCAACAAGATTTTGCAAGAAATGCAAAAATTGCCATAGCTAGACATGCATTTCTGTTTACAGAAGTCTATCTAAAAAGCCTTCAACTGAATCTTTATTTATAAGTAAATTTATTAATTTGTATTGAAGGATAAGCCTATCCAAGCAGGAATATATTAATTACAGCTCTCATTAATATACTCAGACATGTCTGACATGAGTTAGGCACACTTTTAGTTCCTCTCGTCCCCATCAGTGAGAGCCGCCACACTGGCTGTGAGTTGTGTGTGAGACTGCACACACTGCAAGGTATCTGGTGATAGAGCACTAAATGAACACTGAGAAGGAAGCAGCTACTCCTACAACAATGAAGTCTCAGGATGTTGTCTTTCCCACTAGTTTTGGAAAAAAACCCCATCATAACTACTTTTTGGCTACTGTGATTAACAACTTCTGCCTATGTAAATATCAGTTTTCGTAATGGCTCCTTTATATTTACAGGCATCTCAGTTCAACAAAAAATGAAAGTGAGTGGCATCGCTATTCTCAGGGCAACTGACAGAGCAGTACACACACGACATTTGATGGGAAAAGAAGATAATTATTTTATGACTATAACATATCAAGCCTCTAAAAGAGGCTGGACCCTAAAGAAATGTGGATAGTATACCTGAAAGCAGCCCATGAGGTAGACCTAACAGCATTGCTAGGTCTAAGACATGAAGAATCAGTGTACACCATATTGATATACTGTGCATATGGTGCACACGCATATCATAGGCATTTGCCACAGCTGACAGATGTCCAGAAACTAATAAATCCCTGTTCAAAGTGATAGGTCAGTAAATTACACCAGAGTGAACAGGTTGGTAGATCTGGGCAATGCTTGGAAGAACATACAGTTTAAACAAACAGGATGCAAAACATTAGGGCAAAATTCATAGAGCTACCTTCACACACTTTTCTTGGCAAAACATACATATAACAGGCTGGGTATTGAGTAACATCTTCCAAAGGCCAGTATTCCAGCTTTTACCTGGGACCAACCTTCCTTCCTAAAGAATCTATTCAATAAAAAGTTCATTATTTTTCCATCTCACTAATCCTAGCCATATCAGCACAAAATCAGAGCGCCTTAAGAGAAAGGGTTCTTTCCCTCAGCTCCACACCTGATAATCACTTCTATTTCCTCACAATAAATTCTTCCCATGAAATGAAAATTATTTCAAAGAACACAAACTGATGATTGAAAGCTACCATTGATGCCCACAGGATGTCATACATCTCCCTTTCAGGAAATTAAAGCAGTAACAAGAGCAAGCAGAGACAGTAAAATGACAATAAAAATGTATTTTAATTAGATTATTCTACAATAAAGCTAAAAAGAATCTAGAAACAAAGGCTTATTATCTTCATCATACTTGTTGAATGGCTTGAGCACAAAACCATTTCAAGATGAGCACTGAGCTAGCTGCAAACAACATCATGTCTGTTTCTTTCCCTTTCCTCACGTGTCATGCCATCATGATGAGCTTAAAAAGCTCCGCACAACTCCAAATATCACCTGCAAGCAGAAGGAATCCATTCTGAACACATTTCGTTCTATAAACTTTCTCTGTCAACATAGACATTATTCAAAAGGTGGCTAGGTCTTCTTTTCTCACTTTGCAGTTGATCTGTCTTTGAAGCATAATACAGCCATTTCCTAAAAAACAAAACAAAACAAAAATAAAAAAGAAAGATATCTTGATAACAGAAAAACATTCTTTTTTCCTTCCTTCAAGAAACAAAAGCATAAATACATTATTAATGACTACCCATACAAAAAAAATACTGGATTTATTCACAATCCAGACACTTTTCGAATGTCAATTTTAATGACTTTTTATTTTAATTCTTACTCTTGCTCTTATGTGATATTTTTCAGGACTTCGGTAAATATCTTCTTCATGAGTTTTTGGAAGAGTTTTCTTTCTTTTTTTCTTTCTTTTCTTGAAAAAAGCACATGCTTTGTATGACAGGCAACAAATTTAATTTGCACTCACTAATAAAGGAATGTATTATTTGTTTCTACAACTTTTGGACTAGAAAGTGTAAATAAGAAAACGCGGTGCTGTAACCTGAAGGAAGTTCCTTTGTGCTTGTGTGGCTTCATTACCCACTCCACTGTAATGTCTACATGAGTGCCACTTATGTAGAAGTGTAAATGAATTCATACTTTCTCTTGCTTCTATCCCATTTCGTAGACAAAGAGACTGATTTTTGCGAGGAATGAGAGCTGACTAAGTAAGATGTGGTTCACAATTTATGTTTGCCTTGTGAAAGACACTGCATTAGATCAAAATGAACATCTGCTTCCAAAATTCCTCTCTTTCTGAAGGCCTTGAATCTGTGAAATCATTGAAGCATAGCATCACAGAACAGTCAGGCTTGGAAGGAACCTTAAAGGTCACCCAGTTCCAACCCCCCCGCCACGGGCAGGGACACCTCCCACCAGCCCAGGCTGCTCAAGGGCCCATCCAGCCTGGTCCTGAACCCTTCCAGGGACGAGGCACCACAGCCTCCCTGGGCAACCTGTGCCAGTGCCTCGCCACCCTCAGCATGAAGAATTTCTTCCTAAGGTCTAATCTAAATCTCCCTCCTTCCAATTTAAAGCCCTTGTCCTATCAATACAAGCCCTCATAAAAAGTCCTTCCCCAACTTTCCTGTAGGCCTCCTTCAGGTACTGGAAGACCACTATGATGTTTCCCTGGAGTCTTCTCTTCTCCAGGCAGAACAACCCCAAATCTCTCAGACTGTCTTCATAGCAGAGGTGCTCCAGCCTTCTCATCATCTTCATAGCCTGCCTCTGGACCTGCTCCAACAGTTCCATGGAGCTTCTCATGTTGGAGATTCCAGAACTGGACACAATACTCCAGGTGGGGGTCTCACAGAAAGAAGTAGAGGGGAAGAATCATCTCCCTTGACCTGCTGGGAATGCTTACTTTGATGCAGACAGGACATCGTTGGCCTTCTGGGCTGCAAGCGCACATTGCCAGTTCATGTCGAGCTTCCCATCAATCAGCACCTCCAAGCCCTTCTCCACAGGCCTGCTGTTCTCAATCACATCATCCCCCAGCCTGTACTGATATGGGGGGTTGCCCTGACCCAGGTGTAGGACCTTGCACTTGCCCTTGTTGAACCTCATGAGTTTCACACAGGCCCACTTCTCCAGCTTGTCCAGGACCTTCTGGATGTCATCCTGTCCTTCTGGTGTGGTCACTGACCCATTCAGCTTGGTGTCATCTGCAAATTTGCTGAGGGTGCACTTGATCTCACTGTCAATATCATCAATGAAAATATTAAATAGCACTGGTCTCAGTATGGACCCCTGAGGGACACAGCTTGTCACAGGTCTCCATCTGGACATCGAGCCATTGACCACTAGTCCCTCAATGTGAGCATCCAATCAATTCCTTATCTCATTCTAAATGGAGGTCACACTACTTTCTATGTGTAAATTCACATCGAAACAGCACAACTGTTGCTAGTGCATTCTTTTGTTCTTTTGGTGAAAGATCACCCTATCCCACGTCTTCATATCTTTCTTCAGATCAATCATGTTTACATACTCCACATTACTCAGATTTCCAAGTTAAATAAGTTACTGAAGTAGTTCTGTTGCATTAGTGCAAAAGAAGGATTTTTGAGGAGGCTGTGCATAAGGTAAAGATGCAATTTTATCTGTGGATAACCGGCATAAATTCTTTAAAAACTTCACAAGGTAACTAAGCTAGCAGAAAAAAACTGCTCACCAAAACCTCCTTTGCTTCAAGTTTCTACTAGAAACGTCATAACCTGTGAAACTATAAATAAAAGGTTTTATATAAAGTTAGTGAAAAATTCAAGAGAGTGATTAAGTTTTCGCACAGCAGAAAGGCATGGTTACCCCAGGAAAATTTATCTCTCCATAATGATTTTGTCTTTGTACTTGAAATTAACCCTGTATATCACACTAATTTGTTGCTAACTTTAGGTCCTGCTGCAGCAGCAGTTTCTGAAGGGGTAACAGCAGCGGAGACGTGCTCAGGGTACCGAGAAGCAGCTCAGGGAACAGCACAGGAACGTGCACCCTCAGAAGCATTAAGCTGCTGCAGGAGAGTACCAACACACAGTACAGGACTTACAGACAGTGAACAATCAGGGACAAAGCCTAGGGTCACAAGGAAACCAAGGTGAAAACCAGAAAGTTTGGAGTTTAACAGAAAAGATGGAGAGAAATACCAAAGAGAAGCCTAAGATGGCACTAGGGAAAAAGATACATAGTGAGCACGTGGATTTAGAATAGGAATTATGGAAACAAAGTTGTAGGCATAATAAGAGTAATGGCGTTGTACAATCAGGAAAGAGCACGACCAGGTACACAGAGCTGTCTTCAAGGATCAGAGAGAGTGCAGTAAACTAGGAAAATATACACAAGTGATGAAAGCAAAATAACAAAAGAAAGAAAAATAACAAAAAAAAAATTTACTACGTCATAACTTCTTTTTTCTTAAAGCAATCTGAATACAAGGATTTAGAGCTTAACATCCTGAATTTGTACAAGTATATATACTTCTAACTTTCCAAATTACTACATATCCACACTTCCCATAGCTTGTATTGATGGCCACAACATGCTGGAAGTTGTAGTCTCAACTCAGTAATCGCAATGCCTAGTATAAAAAAAAAAACAAACAGAAGTTAATTTTAACAGCAGACTTTCCCTCAGCTTGTGGAAGCTGTGCCTAAAGCAGTTATTTTTCTCCAGACTCGGTGATCAAGGCCCATGTAATGCAGTGATGCAAGTGAGTGGCTGCAAACCTGAGAACCTAGAGCTGGGATGCCCTGTGTTCAAGATCTAGGAGGTTACCGGGGACAGTAAAACAAAGTAATTACAAAGTGCTCACTACAAAGCAGCTGGGTAACAAAGCTGAGAAAAAAAAAAATCAATGGCAAATACAATTTCTGACTTGCCTGCAGAAGTGCATTAGAAATTGAAGTTCTCCTGCCCAAATAGAAGAGGCCATCCTGTGACAAATAAGTCTCACAGCAGTCAGACCACCATTTAGGGTGTTCTCCTGCAGCCGATTATACATTTCCATCACAAGTAAAAGGAAAGCAGACCACCAGAAAATGCTTTCATACATCACACTGCCAGTTATAAGGATGATCCATGATCCATTGTGGCTTTGAGTTGCTGTGAAAACATGGGTGGCAGGGTCCACATTTAAACAGGTCCACACTCAGCCCTAGCTTCTACTGGGGTGTAAATTTCACTGTAATGAACGAACTTGTCCCTGGGAAAACCAATACCTTTTTCAACAGAGTGGAAGATCTTACTGCGGCAGGAATTCCACCATGCAACCTTCTCTTGGGTACTGTCTATTCTCTCAAGCAGTGTTGCGGACAGTCTCCAGCAATATCTGCGGCTACTGATCATTACAGTGAAATAGTAGCATCTAAACACAGGGGTACCCTCTGCATAGAGACTGAGAGGTCAGCAAGAGAATAAAGTCCTAATGCCTTAGTAATACAGTTTGGCTATAAGATAAGGGAAGAGATATCTCCTCAAGAAACAGAGGGGTTTTTTGTTATTATTCTCAATTTTGATGTTATTAGGTTTAGCCATAAGGAATACTATCTTGTAAGAGAGTTTACATCAGCATTTTATAAGACCATTTTTTTTCTTCTCAAAGAAATGACAGTATTGCCAAAATAATGTACCAGATACATACCAGCATAACATACCAGAAAATAACCAATTCATTCAGCAGTGGCCCTATAAAAGTTAACAAAAATGTAGTATTCTTGTCAATCAATTTTCTTCCTTAGAGTTCTAAGCCATGAATTTTAAAATCTCATGTCTAAATAAATATCCCAGTTTTCATCATTGCTCTGTACCTCCAGCAACTTCAAATAGGCTACAAAGGAATATCTTGGTGCTATTCCAACTTCGACCAAATGTTTATGAACCTAAATATCCACACAATCATCCACTATAAGACTTCTGCTTTGCTTTAGATTTGTGGTGTTGGTGTTCTTCTCACACTGCTGTTACTGGTAAGTGTGTGTATATCACTTTATTGCTTGCAAATTGTAGTCTGAAGTCTTGCACTTTTTACCTCACAAAGTAGTTCAGAGATGGAAGCCTTTTTGATATGTAAAACAGGACTCTGCCTACACACAAGAGTAACACTGGTATCAAAAGGCTCGTACAATGCAGCATGGAGAGCAATACCATGACTCTTGATGTTGCCGGGAAATAGCTATGAGGGATATCTGTGGAGTTACGTCAAGACAATGGCTTGTACAGCCATTGTACAAATATGTTGAAAGTACAGCAGTACACTGAATCTTACAAGCTAACACCACAGCAGATGGTGCACCCATGGCTCGAGGGGATGAATTTTGCCTTACCACACTCACAGGTGATCTGAATGAACATTACTGTTGTCTGAGTGATTGAGAAAGACCTTAGAGTGAGATTAAAAGCTAGACCAAGTTTCTGTAAGTTAATTAACAATAAAAATGTCTTATATAACATTTCCTTTATTGACTCTATGGATTTAGATGGAAACAGTTTGAGATGAATGATAGAATCTGCCTCCAAAACATGCAAGACAATGCTACAGTAAATGCAAACTCTTAAGAGAAAAGGAGAAAGTTAACAGTTACCGTCACAAAGTTTCTGCCTCTATTATTTATTTATTTTACATGTGATTAATATTATTTTCATATCAGATATTATTTTAAATAATGATAATTATAATAATAACATAATCCAAACTCATGGAAAATCAGTAGTGAGTCAGATGTACACAGATTTTTATGTACTGGTATTTTCTTTGTCCTTTGTTAATTTTGTGCTTGAGCTATACTGACAAATATTTACAGTTCCTCTCCCTTCTCCATCCTCTATTTGTTTACTTGAACAGTGGCAGCATTTAGCTGTTTAAATGAACAGTATTATAGTCAGAGAGAGACTCTGACAGTTATTCATCTCTCTGCATCCTACTAAATTATTCCTGTCAGAGATGATCTTTATCCTTGGCTCAATTTTTAGGAGCAACTGTCTTATGAAAGGTGCAATATAGACCTCAGCTTATCCAGTTTCTCCTCCATATAAGCAATAAAAAATTACCTATTGAAGCACAGTAATGTCTTATGCAGTTAAGAAGGATTGTTTGCCACCAAAGGTTTCTGAATGTAGGCTAAAGCAAAGTCAAATCAAACTGGGTAAATAAGCAATTTTAGGTTTATGTAAAATATGGAATACCAATACTCAGTTGATACATTCTAAAGATACTTACTGCTTCATAGATTTGCAAGGTAAAATCAGATGGGACTAGATGGAAAAACAGGACTGAAAGGTAATTTTTTCTTGGCACTTGCTGGTATTGGGAAGCTATAGCAAGCAACACATAACAAGTCAAACACTTCTCTCCCAGTAAGAAATTCATAGCAGTGCCTCTCACAAAATGAAACACAATCTGAAAATTCCTGAATGTTGTTAGCATTGACATAGAAACTCAGGGTGTTGTCATCCCACACACAGACTCATATTTATAATGTTGACTCAGTTTAAAGGAAAACTAAAATGCGTACTTGAAACCACCACGACCTTTGAAATTAAGAGATTTTAATCAGGAAAAAGTGTGTAGAGAAGGATAACAGTTCTTAACTACAAATATATATATACATAAGCAAAACCAGAACAGGACACACAACATTTTAACCAAAACCTTTAAACAAATTAAGTTCTATCCCTACTGCTTTACAGACAGCAGGACATGACGTTGCACTCTGTGAGGTGGCAGGGCCCTTGCTTCATCCTTTTGTCCGAAAGCATTGAGGGCAGGGGTAGAGGTGAGAAGTGGGGATCTTGGATAGCAGCTCCTCTACAGGTGACGTCGGCCCCCAGGGAGTCTGCAGCAATTCCAGATAGTGATGATGCCTCTCTCACTGAACGACAGCACAGGGCGCATGGAGTTACGGCTAAGCCAAGAGAGCTCTCTCCAAGATGCCTCCACCAGCCCAGCAGAAGGGTGGCTCCCACTCACAGCAGCCACAGAGCAGAAGTGGCGCCAACTGCAAGAAGCCTCTCAACCTCCTCCCCTCTCCTCCACCCAACCATCAAACTGGAACTCTGAGCTATCAACCTCCCCCCTGCCACCTGTCCTATCTCCCAAAACCCCCTGTGCTAACAAGGGAGAGAAAAATTCCCTGGAAGATTTTGAAACTATAACAACTGTTCAAATAATCTTCCTGCACTTCAGAACAAAATTTACTTACTTCAGTATTTTTATATTAGATCCTTGTGTGAGGATAAGCTGAGCAATAACGATAAAAGAGAGGGAAATATTCAACATCAAAAAAGTGAGAAGGAAGCAGAGGAGCATGTTGTTGTTGTTTTAAAACAGATACACTGAAGAGGTTATTATTTTCTTAATGATGTTTTAATTGCCATGATTCTGGTGTTATTTGAACAAACTATGTCTGCTATTGTACTCTACAGTGACACAAAGCTCTGTAGGATGCTTTGAACCATTCCAATTTTAGATTATGTCTAAAAATTGCATGTTTAAAACTGAATTAACATGTCGAATGCAAATCTTTGTGACTGAACTAGCATATCAAACTGGTGCAGCTGTGCACAATTAGAGCAAAATGTGGCTGCTGTTCCAAAGAGCTTTTCTCTTGCTCTCGTATACAGTGTTGCTTGTTTGTTTGGCAATATATCACTTATCTCCAACATGTAGGACTATTTTTGCATTGGGAGGTTTTGTTTCAAAGGATTTCATAAGCCTTGAAGAACTACCTTATACCCCATGTTAGCTTTTTGGAACAGAAGCTGCTATATGGGTCTAGGTTTGACTGTTTTTAGAGAGTTTATCTGTAGCAACGCTATTTGCTGCTTTTTCTTGTGGGTTTTTTTTCTTTAAATCACATTTTAGTCACATTCAGAGTTTCCATGTACCCCCACCATACACATGCATGCACGCACACAAAGGAAAATGTTTTCAGCCATGGCTAAATGATGTCTTTCCATCTCCTTGTCTCAAAAAGTGTGAGAGCTTTGCGAAGAATTCCCATTCAAATGGAGCAGGGGAGCACAGTGCAGACTGAATACAAATTTGTGCTGGAGAAGTGGAACAAGGTTAGCGAAGTGTGCAGTTGGCGAGATTGATGTTGATACCCTTCACTGCCAAGTGAAATGCCAATAATGCTTGTATAGCATTTTGTGAGGGCAATAGGAGTATTGATTCCTGAGCAATAATAAAGAATGAAGCTGCTCTCTCAGGTATAAAAATATTGGCAACTGTTACAAAGAATTGACTCTTAGAGGCCTGAGTGTTGGCCTATCTTAATACAAATAATTCAGGCTTCAGAAGGAATTCAAGAGCAGCCAGGCATGTTCCTCAGGCACGTTCTCTGCTATTAATTTATCTGCAGCTTTCACAAGGCTCTCTGTCTATCAGTCAATTGGTCTTTGAGGTTCAGGGTCAAAAATGGATTTCTGAAAGCTTGTTGGGAGACAATACAAAAAGCCAGCTGAGCCATGAAGCTTAAACATATAAAAATAACTTAAAAGGTTACATCCCTCTCTTGCCATTTTTATGAGAAAAAGCAGAACATATGGTTTCCATGCACTTCATAAATACTTTTAATATGCATTTAATTGGCAGCTAGTATTTTTATTGTATTACTTAAAATAGTTACTCACTGAAAGAAGAGTAAAGCTCACAGAATATCAAGCTGTTACAGGTTACAGGACATCTTACACATTCTCTAACAATTTACAATATGCTGTCTGTGCTTAAGCAGGAGCACTAAAGTTTCCTATAAACAGTTGAAGAATTAGCTGCCCCTTTTGGTGTTGAAAAACAAACACCTTAAAACGACTACTTGCTCTTAAAATTGTAAGGCGTATCTGTTCAATCTGTCAACTAAAGGGATTCTGCTCTATTAGTCACTGACCATCGAAAGCATGGCGGAAATAGAAGCATTGGGAGTGCACATCAACACTTGTAACAAAAGCAGTGATGAAATTCACACAGTGGTGTAGAATTAGCTGCATTTTGTTGGTGAGTACTTCACCTATGCTCGGTGTAATAACACACATTTGACTGAACTGCTGCTGACATAGCAAACAACCAGTTTTCTTTCAATGTTTATTAGACACCAAAAATCTATCATTTACTGATTTTGCCTTAACTGTAGATTTGCAACACTAAGATTACAGGCTTGGCATTTTTTAATCAAGAACAAACGGCAAACATGGGGCAATTAAAGTTATAAATAATTCCGAAAAATGCCCAAAGTATTTGCCAGATGTGAAAAATTCTAACTATTGAACGCCCTTATCCCTTGAAAATGTTTAAATTCCATGTCTGTTGGAAAACAGACAGCTGAGACCACTGTGGAGTAATTTATTCTGCCACAAATATCCCTGTTGAAATGAAACACAGTGACTGGAAAGCTTTAATCCTGGTCATGCTTTTCCTGAGTAAAACACATAATGAATTTCTTAATTCCACTGGCAAAGAAACCTTCACAAAGAATTCACCTCTGGCTCCTAAATCTTCAGGGAAAATACTTGGACTACAAACAAAGTGAAAAGATGTGTATATATGGCACTTAGGGACATGGTTTAATGGTGGACTTGCCAATGTTAGGTTTAGGGTTGGACTTGATGATCTTAAAGATCTTTTCCAATCTAAACGATTCTGTGGTTCTGTGATTCTGTGATTCTGTGAAATAGAAAGGCAGTTGCCCATGCCTAGCCTGAATAAAAAGAAAATAGGATCAAAGCAATATGACTGGTGAACAATAAATTATAAATAGGCTTATCTCTTGAACTACTGTTAGGAATGCCTTTGGAATATGATATATTTAAAAATCCACTAGAGTTGCAGATAGTTAAAAAATTATTTTCAGGTCATGGAAGTATTGGATCAAAACATACAAAAGAAAGAACATTTATGAAGCTTGATTCAAAGAAAAAATTGTAAATTACCTTACCCTCAAAAGATCCACCAATCTATTACGTCAATAAAGGAACACAGCCAAAGGAAGCCATGGTCTTCATCATCTGGAAGAAAATGTTTGCTTCTGCATCTGACTACATTTTTTGGTAACCATAGCCCTGAGTTATTACTCCCTTTACAGAGGCAAAAACTGCCTGAGAAAGTATATTTTTCTAATGATTTGATAATCATCAGACAGCTACCTCTTGATTCAGGCCCCATCCATACCTTGACCAACAACAGTTTCTGTATTTCTTTATTTCTGTTCAGCAATGTTTTTGATAAAAGCTCACGTCTGATATGAAAGACAGTATAGGTAAAAAAGGAAAGGGTACTTCTTTTGATCCTGAGTCTGTTGTATGTCATTAAGTGTTAATGCAGATGATTATATGTCACTAGTATCTGCACCTTTCCTATTCAGAGTCTGCTTGCAAACCTAGAGATGTATCTAATTGCTTTGAGACTATTTTTCTTCCTTTTCTCTCTCTCAAGTCTACTACATCTGTCACAGAAAATAAACAGAACTTTACAGGTAATCAATGACAAGGAATGCGATAACTTCTCTACTGATGTTCTTGTGATATTACCTCAGTAGCATTGAAAGGCTCTACTCCCTTTTTCTCTCTCAAATGTGAAGAATCTCAGCTTTTCTGTATGCATCATCACGTTCATCTGACCAGCTTGTTTCTCCCAGCCTTGTGACTAAAAGGCTTTCCTATCACCTAAAATATGAGGCAGTGATAATACAGTCTTCCTTTGTATAATGAATTATATAAGAATTCCAAATACTGATGGGAATTAAATAAATAGTACCTGTTATTTCTTTTGAATACTGAAACATCAGAAGCCAAAGTTCACATCAATGTTCAATCTTTATTTTCCTCCGTTACGTTATATGTAAAGAAAATATACTAGAATAAGAAATTATTCTTCCAATTGTACATCATTTTGCCTCTATCAACATCAAATTTCATCTGCCGTCATGTTGCCTATTAACCTGTTAGAGTCATCTCTCACCTTCAGTATCCTAAAACATTACTACCAATCATCTGCACTTTTCTTAACTGTTTTTCTTTTTTTTTTTACTTCTCACAGCTATAGTTAGAGATACCAGTCCAAGAAAAGGAAAGGACTGATGACATATTTTTGGAGATGTGCCCTGCTGTTTAGTGTTTTCTTTAGAAGAGTCATAAAGTGTCATTTCTTAAGAAATCTCGCTTTTCAAAAGGGTCTTCCACAGCCTTTGGTTCAAGATTCCAGATGACAATGCAGCACAAGAGAAGCACAAGAGTAAAATGAAGATTAATCAGTATGTGCTTGCTAAGTGCTAAGATCTCTGCAGGACCTGTCTGGTAAAAATCCACAGTGATAGCGCTGAAAAGAACAGGTTTGGACATAAAGATACCGAGCTTTGCTCTTTGAATCCTGCAGGTTATTCCTGTTGGTTAGACACTAGAGGATCATAAAAACATCAAACGTCATAAGTGTTTCAGTGCTACTGGGTCTTGGTTTTAAACCTGCTGCATGTTTTTGTTCCTTCACTTGCCAAGGTCAAACTCGAGTTACTCAAGCACGACCTAGCAGAGATTTCAGTGCATTCACCAACACTAATTTTTTCCCATTTTTACTCAAGTTTTTTCAAACATTCTGGCTAATGAGCTTAGAGAGGTCAGTAGAAAGAAATAAAAATATTCCCAGTGGTCTTTTTAAAAAAGAATATGTCCACTGCTGTGTAGCTTTTTTTCTACAGTTTGTTGAACAAGGCAATTGGTGAGGGGCTAGCTGATGTACCTATAGAAGCCCTTCTTGTTATTATTTGCTTCTTTTGCCAAGTTCAGGTCCAACTGCACCTTGGTTTTTCTGACCCTACACAACCCTATACTGCTCCCAGGTTACCTGACCCTGCTTGTACTACCTGTGCAGTTCCTTCTCAATTAATTATGCTTTCACTATAAAAACAGATACTTTACTATCTCTTTGCTAGTAAAAACCATGGAGGATTCTCGAATCAGTATATTTGATTTTACCAATGATGTGAATTTGGAAAAGTAATTTGATTCCTTTTTTTGCTCCATTCCTACTCTCATCTATATCCAAATGTGAAATGTCGGATATCAACAGATATCAAATTAGGGGAAGAAAAGGAGGAAGGCAACTTAGCTTTTCTACTCCAAATTTTTGAATAAGAGATATCATCAATGCACCAGCTGTCCTATCTGATGACAAAATCATACACTGTGTAAAATAACCTTGTATTATCCCTTTGAAACAATAATGTTTCTGCGCAAGTGCAGTAGGAGCTGTTTGCTATGGTAAAAATAAAAAAGATTGTGATCGAAACTTTTTGCTGCAAATTTTGCTGCCAAGTGCAGTGGTAGATAACTACACGCCACATAAGACCCACTGGTTAATTTTCAGCTTGCCTGAGTCCTGCTGCAATTTTATTATAAGCCTGCAAGTCCTAAGTTGTTAAATATGGTCATGGAAGAAATCTGGGTGTGGAAACCTTGCCAACCACTGACAACAAGGTCTTGCTTAGCTGATAATAAAACTACTGCTCTCTGAGAAAAATTGCTGTTAGCATTTAGGAAAGGCAGCAGGGTGACCTTTCTTTCCAAGAGCCAAAGATACCAAGTATCTGCTTTAATATATGATTTTTGCCAGGTTTGTCTTTTGGGTTTTTTTCTGAATTTGCCGCCTCCTGCCACACCTGGTAATCAGGAGTCAGAATTTTGAGTTTGCAATTTGAAATACTTGAAAACATAAAAGGATGTACTGGCCATGTTTTATACCTCTGCTTTACTGATTCTGTGGCTTTTCATTCCTAATTTAATTATTCAAACAGTATATATCTGCTATTTTTCCTACTTCAAACCTGGATTTAAATTACTCTTCTCCTCTTATTGAGATTTATTATTATTTATACTTGCCTTCTGCTGAACATACCGTACCACATGCTGGGCTTGAGTCTGTATGTTGGTACTCTGTCGCTTAGTCCAGTGGCAGGCCCTATATATAAATTCCTATTGAACATCAGATCCATTACTACTGAAACTGAGAAAACCAACTATAGAGGTTTCTTCACTAGCTCAAACTATAACTCGGCCTAACATCAGCTAGAATTATCTTCTCAGCCCTAACTGCTGATCTGACATCCATGTAAAGCTATCACTGCTTTGCTTTTAGACATTTAGGACAAACTTATAAGCTGTAATTGAAGACTCAGGCACACAGGAAGCACAGAGGCATTCAAAATCATGCTGAATATAATGGAACTGGAGGAGAGAGACAAGAACATCTGTCCATTCGGCTAATCTTATCGTATATTCACGAAAGTAAAGTCCCCATACTAGCCAAGCAGACATACTTAAATTCAAGTCCATAAAAATTACGTTAGACTTGAGAAAATGTTTGAAGCTCTGAAATTTTGCCAAACTGCTAAAAACTGAAGCATGAAGCCAGAAGGAAACACAGAATTCTCTGACCAGCAGCAGTAATCAGTAGCAAACTTTCCACACATTTCAGTCAGCAATAGATCAAGACAATTAACCTGTTTCATAACTATTAGTATGATATTTACAGCCTCAGAAGTTAAGTAATACATCCAAATGTACAATCACATCTAGTGTCAATTCAGAAGAGTAGAAAATACTACTTTTCATGTAACATAATTTTTGTCATTGGAGTGTATTAAAAAACTCCAGAGCTACATATATAAAAACTTTCTTCTGCTGAAGTGAGAAAGTCAAATTATTCTAAACACTCACTTTTGTCACCTGTCACATCACTGAAAAGAAGTCTTTGATAATACAAAGAGATCTCAAGTAAACAAATTTAACTTTATAGTATGAATTATAACCAAATATCACAAAGTATGAAGTATTTCATAATTATATAAATGTGATGTGTCGAGCACTTTATAAACATATAAAGAGATTACCCTGAATCAAAAATGTTACAGTCTAATTAGGCAGTACATACATAAGGGAGTGGGAGGTGAAAGAGTGAATTGATGAAAGCATTGAAAAGAAAGGGTAAAAGTTAAGCACACATCTTAGCCCCATGACTCATAAGTATATGTATATAGACATGCATCTATTCATTGGATGAGGAGGTCAACATTTATTGTCCTCTTTTCTCAAGTTGTGTGCCTTCACAAGTCATTTGGAAGGAAGAGTGTGAAGGGTTGTCAGACTGCTTCAGGAAGTGGGATGAAGACAAATGGGGCCATATGGAAGAAGCAGTGAGAGCAGAGGGGGAGAAGCAGACAGAGAAAAGCTTGCAAGTCTTGCTCTTGGATTGAATAAAGAAATGATACAAAAGCAGATGAAAGCACAAAAGTAAATAGGTGACATAAAGCCTTGAAGTGATATCATGCCCTTTCAGTCCAGGTAGCAAAGGAGATGTCGTTCTGTGCTGTATGTAGCAAGCCAGGCAAGTGCCTAGCAGCCTTTTTTCTGACTCTTTGAGTAGCAGCCCAGACTTCTCTGGAAACTTCCTTTCTTAAAGGTATCTTCACCATAGAGACCAATGTATGAGTCTGAAGTTGCAGCTTAAAAATTGCATGCGGTTTTCATATTTGTGGCCTCTATATATGGCCAGACTAGGAAAAGTCACTTCAAGTTTCTGCGTTAAGGAAGTGAAGAACATTTGTGGTTTTCAAATACAACTTTCCATGGCATTTAGTTTATACAACAAGGGAGAAATACAGCAAGCATTGTTGGCACATCAGAGAAATGAATTAATAATTAATAGCTTATAAATGTGTTAACAGCTCTTTACAATGACACATAATTGTAGGAATGGCAATTTATTGCTGAAAGATCACTAACAGCTTTTAAATATGTTGATTATCACAGTGAAAAAACCATGAGTGTTTTAAAAAAATGTCAATAATTAGATCTCTCTTAGGTTATAATTGCCACATAAGCAACTTGTAAATGACTAAAAACAGTATTCTAAAGTAAACTTCCTGTTGTTACCAAAGTGAGACCTAAGGCCAGGATTCAAAGATCAGAATTGACATATGCAGCATGCTTACATGGCGAAGTAAAAAAACCCAAAATAACAAACAAAAAAAAAATCTAAAAAAAGAGTATTAAATCATTTATGTTTTAATATGTTTGATTTGCTCCTTTTTTTTTGGGTCAGGAAAACTGAAAAATGTTAGTTCTTAATCAAAGCAAAAATACCACCTGTTCCTAATATTTTCACATAGAAAAGAATATTAAGACATGAGATAAGCTTCGGGCATAATTCGACCTAAGAAATTTGTTCCTATACAGAAAGCAAAGGAACAAAAGTGAAAAACATGCTAAAGGAACAAGCATTTTCTTCACTCTTGTTCACGTAGCTGAAAGTCATTTGTTTTCAATATTATGATGATATTAAACTGACAAGGACATTTAGAACTAAAATAGTATGTTAGTTCTGTGAGTCTGCACTACATTTCACAGAATACATGCTGTACTATAGAGAAAGTCATGTTGATACATCATAACACATCTCGATCTTCAAAATCAGAAGGCTTGTATTAGAAGAAAAATAAGCAGACTATTATAAAATTCCACTTTCATTTTTTTATAATTACTTAGTGCATCAGTAGTCACGGTATTCCCCATGTATACACGCATAAGAACAAGAACATGAAATGTACAGAAATTCTAACTATTGGAAGCATTATGGCTCAATTTGAAGTACACATCACTATACCGAAACCTGTCTGAATAGAATTTGTTTTAGGAAAGCTTGTGCACAGCAGGATGTAAATGTGTGAGCATGGGAGAACAACAGCTTCAGCACAGCTTCTGTGTTTCTGAAGAAAGAGGCACACATCCAGGAAGAATAAAAAAACATGCTGAAAATATTCTCTCTGTTTATTCCTCAGTTCATATATCCATTCCTTGAGTTTACACATCCTTTCCTCATACTTACTCTATTCTTTATACACAAATTTTAGCACAGGGGCTGAAAAGTTGACTGTTTATTTAAAAGGCTGCTGTTACAAACTCTACCTAATTTTTACAAACTCAGTAGGACTATTCCAATACATGCAAATTCAAGAAAATGCTTCATTATATCGACACACGGGGACAAAGCATGGACCAATCAGAAGTAAAAACCCTGTCCTGAGCTGCAGCAGTAATTTCAGTGGAACCAAGTAAAAACAATCTCAGAATTATGTACAGAACAAGTATATTCTGACTTTTTAAAAGGCCAAAGAATTTAAGGAATGTAGATATTGATTTTACTTAGCAAACAGTTAATGACTTACTCCAGCGAGGACCAGTATGGAAAAACTGAAATGCCTCATCTTCTGCATACACATAATGTTTTCATTTAAACACCTCATGAAAACTAAGGCTGTTCTCTTACAGCAAACTGCCTTATCATGCTAGCTCAAAGCTTCTTCTGCAGCACTCTTACCTTTCTCCTCATGGACAATGAGAGTTCTGTTATAATTCAACCTCATGCTCCCATGCACACATAGATCTACACACATCCAATCCTGTAATCACTGTTATGTACTCTCATCTGGTAATTTTACTTTAAATAGAAGAAGGGTAGTACATAATTAGTTGCCTAGTCAGCAAAGTTACAGAGACTTAATCAAAGATAAAACTCAGACCAGGTTATATGTGAGCTCTACCATCAGATCTACTAATTCCTAAGTAGCATACTAAAAATTGTACACTGAACTTTGAACAAGCACTATCAAGACTACATGGGGTTAAATAGTTGTGGGGAAACAGGGTGTCATAAGATGTCATAACAAGTGATAAAACTCTGTAGATTAAGACAAATTAAATAAGCACAAAGGAGTCAGACCAAGGTTATGTGAACTGACTTATTATGGCCAAAATGAGCCATGAAACATAAACCATCATAACTGTATCTCAAGCTGTCAAGGTAATTTTGTCACCACTTGCATAGAGACTAAGGAAGAAGCAATAAAAAAATTATGAAGGGAAAAGAAAGACAAAAGAAACCAAAGAGCTAGCTGATGTGCTGTAGAAGGTGGGGCTGTCATAATGTAAAGCTCAATACAGACTACTGAAAAATGATAATGACTGTACTAGAACACATCGTGTTTACTAATATAGTAATTGTTCTAATGTTCTACCCATTACTCAGGCTAAGTCTACTTGCAGTGCCAGAACACGGTACATATTTTTCAGAAGTCATGCAACTTGCAAGTCCTTGAAATAATAGGTGTAAAATTTTCGTTTCAAGCAACATCTGCAAATGAATCTAGTAGATATTGAAGGGAGACCTCAACACTTTTCCAAATAAGGCAATTGTGTAAAACTGAGGAGTCTGACTGGTAAGGAGAGTTTAAATGAGAGAAGTTAAACTTCAGAATGTCATGGAAAATGCCATGTCTGAAGTCAGATGTTTATTATGAGCCCATAATATCCTAATATCCCACTAAACCAGCACAGTGGCAATTCTTTATTTCAAACAACTTCAGCGGGCATCTGAGAGCTAGCAGAGGATCTATAAAAATCATCCCCACATTATTTTGCAAACTTAAGTGGGTTCTCTATTAATAAAACATCTCTAGAAAAGGGCTTAAATTTAACAGGAACCTGACAAGCCAAAGTGATTTGTTTATCCAGCATGCAGCTTTCATGAAAGTTAGACTAATGAATTACACTGCTTTTGCTGTGAGACTGCAAGAATGAAAGCTTAAAGTGGGCTACTTTCTAATGTTGTAAATATACTATACCTGAAATTAAGAGGCCTCTTAACATGTATTTATAAAATCCATACAATTATATAAACTATAGGATATTTTAAGATAGACTTAAGAGAAAAATCAGTCTTATTTAATAAATCACGTGATTAGAAGAATAGAGTATTGTTGGGACATATATATTAATTTTTTAGAAGCTCTATAAACTGCTTTGTGATAATGTTCCAATTATTTAATCATCCATCATTAATACATAGTAACATTTGCTAAACTGCTGAAATGACTTCAAAAATTTAGGCAATATGGAGTTAATCCGGATGTCATGTTCAAAAACTCTGAAATGCATATAACACAATGCCTGTGTCAAAATCAATCCCACTATGTTTCTGACTTCTCAACTGAGATATCCCACATCTCTTTGCACAAGACATGATGTGGAACTTTTCTCTGAATCTGCGTAAAAAAATGTAAATTCTTCTGGACCTGTCCCATTTTGAAGAGTGTAACAATCAAAGATAAAGACAGAGAAGAAAGGAAATTCTGCCTACAGGACTGAAATATTTCCAGGTTGACAGCATGGAAGTTTTTCACTATGAAGTATTCACACAAATTACAAGTGCACCACAAAGGCATGGGATAAGGAAAACTGTTTTGAGTCCTTTTAGTAAGTGGAAAATATTTGTGTCCAGAAATTACACAGTATTTTACCTAACTATTATCAGATTAAGCAAAGCTGTGAGCCAGATACAGTCTCTCTATAGCACATTTGGAGATAAAATTTTATGCAAATAATATCTCCAGAGCCACCCCCCTTAAATGATTAGAAAATGTTTATATACAAGCTTTCATTTATAAAGTATGCATCTTGAAAACAATTTCCAATTCTGAGATTTCTTAGTTCAATTTTTAAAAAATACCTTTCAAAACAACACTTTTCCTACCTCTATTTTCAGAGTGAAAAGCACTTCTCAAAGCATTGTAACATTTAACATGTTGGTATTCTCCTGATCAATGCTATGATAGCATCGGTAGAATATTCTCCATCACTAATGTTTAAAGCCCTGACCTCGAATTATGCTGTATTTATACTCTATATACATACAAAAAGTCCTCCTTGCAAACCAAGTTAAAAGTGGACTCAGAAATCTGTATTCACTATTTCAGTATAGCGTTCTGCAGAGGTCTATGAAGATCACTTTTGGAATCAATACAAATCCACAGTGGGAGGGCAGTGTCTCAGAAATTTGTAAATTTTATTGAGTCAGTATTAGTAAAATAGTTAAGTAGAGAAGTTGCAATTTAATTTGACATGACATTCCTAACAGTGGTTACAATGGAGTTTAAGCGTAGTGCACACTCTACTGTGTTTCTACCTAAGTATGTATAGAGTATAGCTAAGGAAAACTCCCAACACCAAAGGATTCTGATTGCAAAGTATTAATAAAGTTCAAACATGTACTGCTACCTACCGATCAAATATTTGGATCCCACATTCCAAGTATTTTCCACCCACATGGATCTCAGGATTTATTGTCCTGAAACAGTAACACTCCAAAATTAGGTGAACTGCAATATCTGTAATATGGTTTAGATAAATCTGAATCTTATTCCCCTAATCTGCTAATATTGTTTCACTCTAGATGAAGATGACTTCTGTCCCTTTGTTTGGCTATAGATAGTGATCTAACTGCTGAAATGGAAGCACCAGAAGTTTTTAACGTCTAGCAATTGGACACAAGCTATGTCCACAAGACAGGCTTTAGATTTGTCTGTCTAAGAAGAAATAACAGAAAACAGGATGCAGTAACATTTTTTTTCAAGATACGTAACAGCAGTAGAAGCAATAACAACAACAGAAGATGGAGTGCATCAATGAATGACCAAAAGATCAGGAAATATTTGACACTTGGAAAAGGTTCCATGACTGAGTACGGAATGAATGGCTACTGGAAGTAATTACAATAGATGAGTCAAATCCAGCTTCCAAGGAAACTGCACAGTGGTTCAAAATACCTGCTTCTGTTTTGAAAACCTTGAAGGTACTGATATACTCTAAGAATGCACTGTATGTAACATCGACATTGTCTTGGCATACCAATAGATCTCAAAACACCCTCCAAAAGGAAACTTCAAAAATCTGAGGAATGCTTTTTTTCTTTTTCCCCTTTTAACATAATAAGCACAAAATTTGCAACATTTCCATCCCACTGAAAACTTCTAAAGCAACTTAAAGCATCAGCCTGTATTTGTCATCACACCAAGTTAACCAAATAGCAGCCCATCTTTTGCAGAGCAGAATTTGTTTCATCATGTTTCACCGTGTATCTCAATATTAAAGATTAGTCCTTTACGTGTAAACACACTTCCTGCACATGGTATTACACAAGACACTCCCTAGACTGTACTTAGCCTAAGATCTGTTAGTTTACAAGATACATCTGAGCAAAGCCCAGGAGCCTGATGGCTACAAAATAGCCAAAGATTAGGATATCAATAGAAAGAAACAATTTTTCAAATTAATTTCAGAATCTTAAGATATTTCATTTAATACTGATTTAATACTAATTATCCAAACTAATATTTCTATTTTTTCATTCAGTGATATTCCTTTCCTGACAAGTCCAAATTGGTTAAATTCATAATTAGAGAATGGAAGTGTGCAATAAATTATTTTTATGTGACTGTTATGTGATGGTCTTCATACTAACATTCACCTTGTTAATGAACAGAGAATAATCTCAGTAATTTGTGTCTCCTACTGATATTGATGGCACCATTTGGAATTAAAATAATTCCACATGTCTCTCACCAATGAAGAAAATGAATATTCAGCAATGATTTTATAACTGATGGGATGATTAAGAGTAAAGCATTTCTTACTGCAATGTGCATAAACTCCATGTCCCTCTCAAACACTATATGAGGAATAATACAATTACTTACAAAGTAAGCTTTGCTGTGAAGTGATGTAGCCTTAAAAAGCAAACAAATAAACAAAAATCTATACGCGTATGCTTTTATAAACATGAATGCCAGAGATCACCCAGCTCTAAGAGATGGAACCATTTATAGATAAATTGAAATGGAAAAAAAATACAATATTATTGCACAGTGTACTGTTCTAGCAGAACATCACGGCACTGAAGATGTTACACACACATCCATGACAAATGGGTTGAAGTTAAGCCTGCAGTACAGCTTGTTCTTTCACACACTCCGATTTTTCAGATTTTCATTTGGTAAATTTAATTAACATATTTTTTCTATGAATTAATAAAAAAAAAGCTTTTTCATGGGTTTTATCTTGCATAGTTGCATTTGGACAGATGAAGCGCAGAGAAAGAATAAATGTGTAAAGAGTAAATGACAAGTGTAACTAATAGCTCCCCTGGTGCCATAAGGAGCTGGACAGAATAAGAATTACAGTATTTGGTAAGAAAAGTTATTGGACTTTTTATAGAAAATATAAGCAAACAAACATTTCAAAGAAACATTTGACTCAGAAGACAGAAATACTCCAGTGTAGAAGTTGAGAGTTGTTTTTAAAATGTTGAATTACCTTGCCTCTTCACACACTGACAGAATCAAAGAAATCCAGTGTAATTGGCAAAAAGCTGTCATTTCAAACCCCCCAAAATGCTAAATGCCATTGTTTCACACTAGAGGTCACCCCCGTTAAGAAAATATAATTGTAGCACCTTTTATTTTCCGCCTATTGCTAGTACAACATTGAAAGTCTATTCCTCATAGGAAAGAAGGAGGATTTTTTTGTTGGTTTTTGAGGCTAGTATGCTAAACATGATTTCAGCTAAACAAAAAGAAACTTCATTAAACAGGATTCACTTTTCACTATCACTCAGAATCTGTTGATTAGTTAAAATTCTGATGCAGTTTTCATTAAAAAACCCCCATATACTTGATTTTAGGGACTGTCTGTAAATAACCAATACAACAACATCTCAGCTGGAAAAATGTTATACTTATTATGACCTTATTGATTTTTTCATATTTTATTGATAAAGGTCAGCATTGCTGGCTAGACAGCAACATACATGAACACAAAATGTCTGACATTCATTTGCATTTGATCGAAAGAATTAGAATCCATATAATTCTTAAAGAGAGTACACCTGAACTAATACTATTCTCCATTTCTTCTGAATGTCAACAAAATACATATCTTTGCCACTGAAAGTATTAAGATTAATGATTCAGGGAGATTTGTGGACAAAAATGATTGATGATAAGATCATGATACAGCAATTACTTGCATGACAAGATCAAGAAACAGTGATTATTTGCATTTGCATTGCTGTATATATGATCTTCAGTCTCTAAATAGGATTTCAAAAATTAATATTTGAAAACAGATACAGAGTCAAATGTTAGAAACACTGTAGTTATTTATTTGTGTCCACAGAAACAGAAGTTTGTACTGAATCTAATTAAAAACATATTTTTAGGTTTTCCATTGTTCTATGAAAATGCGAAGTACGTATCAAAAAAAACATAAATCACTATCTTTTAGTTACCAGAGCTTAAAACATTTATCTCTTATCAATATTTATTTCATTGCTACTTTTTTTATTATTTATGGATATACAGTTGAAGTTTACCCCAAAAATCTGCCTGCAGTGAATGAAAAGAAACTTAGAGGATCAGACCACTTCACTGGGTTTTGGTTACTATGTTCCAAATAGGTTAAAATGATATATGTGAAAAAGCACCTTGGATAGCAAGTGAACCATAATAGCTGTTATTTTCCTGAATAGCCCATCTGGCTTGCTTGGATTTTCCTGATTCATTTGGATAGGATGTTTATTTTCCAAAATGGATTATATATGTCACCGTTGAAATGCTGTGTGATAAAACATTGCTTTACATAACCAGTTCTTTTCTACAGATAGACACCTACAGCAAGTCTTTGAGAACAGGAAGGACAAAGTTAACAACTCATCAGAAAACAATGTGCAGCAGTGTAATGTACAGCCACTGAAGTAATGTCCATACAGTCATGTATAAGTTTACATTTCTTAGCCCAATTGTTCTTCCTGTAGACTCTTGGTTGCCTTTAACATTCAGAAATTTCTATCATTTAGGGCTTATGCCAGTGGGATGACCAATAAATTTTATTCATTTCTTCAAAAGTGGCAAAACTAGGGCAAAGTGATGTCAGTCCTCTTCAACAGATTTTTCATTTCATTCCAGAATAAGTCATTATTCAAATACAATATGATAAAAAACCTGAAAAATCTATTTTATAATGTAGGAGTTTGAGGGGATAAAATTATTTACAAAGGAAACTTTTTTGGCAAACATCAAAAAACCTCAAACCTAAGCCCCAGATTGTAGAGAAGTTAAATGAAAAATATGCTAAGAATTTTGCCTATTAATTGTATAACTTTACATATTTCAAGGATATAGCTTAAATGCTCATCATCCTAACTAGATATGTCCACTGGACTACATGCGTCTCTGTAACTTGTGATTTTTACTCAATGGAGAATTTATTGAGAAGTTCATTTGTTTGGTTTTTTTTAAGAATATCAATGGGCCTTTTTAAAGCATATTTAGAGCTGATATGGAGTTTAGTTTTAACCAAGTTTTTTATCAAATATTAAATTTCATTTACACATATTATGCATACAACCTATAACTGAATTACAGTCAAAAGAACAGCAACGTGAGAGTAGGAAGGAGAGTGAAGATGGCTATTCATAAATAGTCTTCAGGTATCATAGAATCAAAGTCTCTGCAAAAGGCTTCCAATGGAATTCCTTCTCTCAGAGTCTCATTTTGTAGGTATCTCCATGGAAAGAAAATTTATCCATTTTCCTCTATGGATTAATCCCATGCCTGCCACAGTTGAGAACAAAGTATTGTATTAAGTAACTGATGAACAAACAGACCTTCAATAGGTTAGATACAGTACACGTAAGGTAGTTTTCAAACTTCTACAGATAAGCTATTTTGATGAAAAAATTAAACATTAATTGTACATATTATGAACCAACATTAACACATTCCAGTGTTAGTTTGATTGACAAGAAAGCAAAGACAAATTTCTGATAGACTGGTCCGACTGATTCAATGATTAATAAATCATAGACTCATAGGATGGTTTGTGTTGGAAGGGAACTAAAAGATCATCCAATTCCAACCCCCCTGCATGGACAGGGACACCTTCCACTCAATCAGATTGCTTAAAGCTGCATCCAGCCTGGCCTTGAACACCTCAAGGGATAAGACAATCACTGCTTCTTTGGGCAACATGTTCCAGTGAACCACTACCTTAACAGCAAAAATTTCTTACTAATATCTAATCTAAATCTCCCCTCTTTCAGCTTAAAACCATTACACCCCCCCCCATCCTATCACTATACTCCTTGACAAAGAGCCCCTCCTCAGCTTTCATTTAGTCCCCCTTTAAGTACTGGAAGGCTGCTATGAGGTCTCCCTAGAGCTTTCTCTTCCCTTGGCTAAACAACCTCAAATCTCTTAGCTTGTTCTTATAAGGGTGATTCTCTAGCACTCTGATCAACTTTGCAGCCTTCCTCTGGATTCACTCCAAAAGATCTATGTCTTTCCTGTGTTAAGGATTCCAGAATTGAACACAGTACTCTGGGTGAGATCTCACAAGAGCAGAGTAGAGAGGGGAAGTTACCTTCCACAACCTGTTAGTTACACTGCTTCTGATGCAGCCCGGTATATGGTTGGCTTTCTGGTCTGCAAGCACATATTGACAGGTCATGTTGAGCTTCTCATCGACCAGCACCCTCAAATCTTTCTCTTCAGGGATGCTCTCAATCCATTCTCTGCGCAGTCTGCAATTGCGCTTGGGATTGCCCCAACCCACCTGCAGGACCTTGCACTTGGCCTCGTTGAACTTCATCAGGTTAGCACAGGCTCACTTCTCAAGACTGTCAAGGTCCCTTTGGATAGGAATTAGTAGAATTACATTAAATTTTTCATCAAAAGGATTTGAAAAGGCTTGCAAGATTTGGAAGGAAGAGAGTGAACCAACAAAAAAATCCAGACCAACCAAAATTCAAAGTTCAAAAAATACATCTCTCGGGAAAATTTGCTTCCAGAATGTATATAATTCCATCCTTGTGTTTATCCTAATGTGAGTTTAACTTCATGCAATACCATTGTCCAGCATCCACTAACGTGCTACTAAAACTCTGAATCATGCATCCATGTTTACAAGTAGATAACAAGAGTTATTATTGCTGTAAAGACTGAAAAGTCGGAAGAATTTGACATAATAGGTTAGCAGTTCAGACATGCTGGGATACAAAGGCAGAAATTCAACCATAAATAGTAAGCATACACAGATATACAAGAAAGGGTGGTACTCTCACTATTAACAACTTAGTTCTGATTTGGAATTAAAATGATTCTGTCCCCAGCAGAACTGCAATTAAAGTTGATTTTTTCTTCCCAAAAATCTCACTCAAGCCAATAGTCGTTAACTTCACCATAGATATGTTTATTGCTAAAAATATAAACCTAAGCAACTTTGCATATAATGAACATACATTATAAATATTTGAGCCAGAAGTGACTTAAGGTATCATTCCCTTATATACTGTAATAAGTAGAACATCATACACGTTTGGTATGAAATGGATAGCAAGCTGCTATGTTATTCTTCAAAGACTCAATCCGCTTAAAGGTTTCAGCAAGAATAAGTCCTTTAAAATGATCAGCCTATGCTTGTCAAGGTCTCTCATTTTAAGGTTTAAACACAAACAAAGAAGACAGGACAGGAAACCTATCTTCTTAGATGTCTTACTTTTGCAATTAGTTATGTTCCTAGTATTAGTTATCTTCTACAGGTTTTCTTGGCTCTGGTAAGAGGAAAGAACTACACTTGACTTGAGAAATTCTAGAAGCCTATTGTTTCATACGAAATTAGATGGTTCTAATTGCTTGGAATGACATACAGAGATTACGAAACCAAAAAACCCCACAAACCCTGCCTCTCTTTCTCTGCAGGAGCATAGGCATCTGCATAGTCCATTTTATTTTAGTGCTCCAAATGCCAACTCAGCCTTTAGAAGCTATGGTGTTATAGAAAGCCGCACCCTTGTTATGCACCGTTTTGTTCTTGTGAACCTGGTTGGACTGCTTTGCCAGTGCAGATTTCTTACTTCTTGAGCATGGCCTCAGGAATTCTGTCTACATACAACCCATTTTTACTGACTGACTTCAAGATCCATATTTATACAAACATATGTGTGGTTTTCTGTGTGTATATGTATACATACACAAACACACACAAACACACAAATATGTATAACTGCAAGCGTGAAACACATCAGCCCTGGGCTAACAAAGGCCTTCTTATATGTGCTGTTCTCTGTCTCGAAAAGGCTACAGACAGAACAGAAGATGAGACTAACACGCAATGACTTCCCTGGCAGAAATCTCTTCATAGCAAGAGAAGGGCACAGAGTGAATCAGTTCTTCCAGATGGTCTGCAGAAAGGCAATTTATGAAGAAGAGAAAAAGAAAAATAAGGTGGCAGCGAGCTCAGTTTCATCTGAAAGGCTGCAAGGAATAGCACTCAGTTCTATTAGAAGCAATATTTGTGAAGTTCATCCAGAAGACTAGAGAGAAGAAAGTGTGCTCTTTATTTGGAATGAGTGGTCCTCAAGTTGTGAGTCTCCTGCGCATTCCCTTTGCCATAGCATTGTATAGCTCCAAAACCATGATAACAAGATGTTGTATTTCACTGCCCTAAGTAACCAACTTACTTACTTTCTTACTTTCTTACTTATCTTTCTATGTAAAGCTAGGAAGCAACATACACGAAGAGGACCAATTGCAGATGACAAGATTTTTATCATATATGTTAGCCATTGCTGAAAACTAATATCAATGCCTGAAGCTCCAGTCCAGTACTAAAGACATGATCAGTGAGACTCAAGATGTCTTACAAGACCATCTATTAACAAATTGCCACTGAAAAAGCATAATTTCTATGCACAAAACCAGATAAGCTCAGCATGAGAAAGCAAATGCTCAAAATGGAGCCCAGTTTTTATTTGTCAGTGGAAACAATAATAGTAATTAAAAAAAAAAAAAAGGAAAGAAATCTTCTTTTAAAAGGAACTGAAAAAGGAGAAATAAACACCTATGTCCTAGATCTTGTGACTAGAATGCACCATGCCAGTGTATGGGTTTCTATCCTTCTCAAACCTGATTTTCATACTACCTTTGTTTTTCAAATGATGGTATATATTATAGCACCAGGATTATAGCAATAGGATTTCATTCAGGATGATCAAAAATCCCCAACTCTCTCTACAATTAATTTTGTTTAGAAACATGAAAATGGCAATTTTTTTTTATAGTAGAAAAGTGTGAAACTGAATCATAGCACCAGCAGCAAACCAACAAAACCCATAAACCAGCAGAACCTGTAACCATCTGACTTCTCAGCTTTCTCTGTGTCATTAAACATGCCAGTTGACAGGTATTTTTTAAAATAATGTTTACATATCACACTGTGCTTGGGTGAACTACACCACAGTAGGGGGAGTTTTCTGTTGCTCCAGTCCTAGTCGATAGCTCAAAACCCATGCATTCGTGAGAGGTCTTCTAGATGTTCAAAAGCAGTAAAATTCATCTTCTGTATCTCAGTCCTCTGGAAGAGTAATCACCTACACTCTTACAGCAGATGCTATCGTGGTTGTGTAGAAGGAGGAAAGCACAACAACAGTAGTTAGACACCCAACTATTTGCTCTTTCAAGTTAAAGATCTGCAGAAGGTGCCCAACTGATTATTGCTGCATTCTTGGATGGCAACAGCCTGATTTACTGCCAGAACTCACATACTTTTGCATCATTGTAAATCAGGGAATGCAAGCTGTGACACAGAGCTGAATTAAATAATTAGAAACAAGAATCTCATGCCGGTTTCGCCACATGGAGTGTGTATGTTTGACTATTCCTTAAACTGCATTTAAAATTACACCAGAGACATAACACTTAACTTTAATGCAAATGTCCCGACCTTGGCCATGTTGATTAAAAGACTTATCCTTGGATCTACATCTAACTTCATTTAAAATTACTTGGAATTTTATTTAATTCAGATGTTAAATTAAATAAAGATTATTTTCTTTTAGTCTTTTTACTTGTGCCTGCACCTACAACTATTTTTCATTAGAACTCCCTTTGTCTAATGGTCTGCTCTGAGTAAGAATCTAAAACATCGCAGAAATATGCCAAAAGAAAAAAGATGTTTGTTAGAAATTCAGAGACAAGGATCTACCCAGGGTCTGAATATATGCAGTTTAAACTCTGGTGTCCCTTTTACATTTTGTTCTTCCCTTTGTCTTTGTTCTCTCCACAGCTGCAGCTATTTTTATTTCTATGCTCACTGCCAAAAAGGTATCTCCATTTAGAAACCAACATGCATCTATCTGACCCTGTTCCAGAGTTCTTTTGACAAGAAGCAAGAGCAAGCTGTTGGCCTGGTGTCAATGGCAGGCTTTAAAATCATCAAAAATAGGAAGCAACAAAGAGATATGAGCCTTTTTTGGCTGGAACCTGTCACCTCTAACATTCATGTTTGCTGTGCCACTTCAGCACCCTATAGTCCAAAAGATCCTCAGACTCAAGTCTTGCGTGTAACTAGAAGAAGTAAATTTTACTGCAAAGCCAGGTGGTAGGACATTTTAGGACATCTGAAGTAAATAATAATCAGAACATAAACCCCAAGTAGTAGGATTCTATTCAGTTTCTCCATTTGTTTGAACCAACTCTTTTCCCTACACATAAGATAAAGCAAAACAAGAAGTGAGAATTCCCAAGAATATGGTTCAATTATATTATTATACACTTTTTAACTCACAGCATGACACATCCACTTGTAAGTTTATAGTTAATTACAGGAATATATTTGATTCTTAAATTAGTATTTAAAAATCAAAACTTTATATTAAAATTATTTTACTATTTATGTATCTGTGTAAATTTACAAATATCAGCTTATTTCTCTCCTCCTGTCCTTCTTCAAAAAGATAATTATAATCATCTTTGTTTTAATGTGAAAAAAATCTTGAGACTCTCTGAAAGGCAACAAATGTAAGTGCTTCATCTACTGAAAAACCACTTTTGAAAATGAGATAAGCTTATTTCAGTGCCTTTGAAATTTTACGTAAAACACTCAGAAAATACAATGTTCTATCTAGTTGCACTCTATGACTTCAAGGCAGTCTACATTACTGTGGCCCCACCATAGTGTGGATTTAGAATAGGAATAAAATAGGCCTTTGCATTCTCTCTGCAAATCTCAACACGTTTAATATTCTGTTGTTTAGAAAGACAGAAAGAGAGGCTGAAAGACATATATATAAACATCCGTGACTGATCCAAACTCTTTTCAGCTCCTTGACACTAGGTGAAGGGTGAAGTGTTTCAGGGGAAACAGCTGGATAATTATGTAATGCTATTTATGTAATTAGTCTTGGCCATTTCCCAGTTTGTCAAAAATCATAAATTAGTTGGCTAGGGATCTTAAGGCTGATTTAAATATCATGAACATTACAGGAGGGGTGAGCAGAAAGGAAGATAATGAAATTTTTATTCTTGTTTCCTCACACCCTCAGTGAAAGATGTACTTTCTATTTAATACCTGTTTTGAGAAAATAGAGCATAAAGTAAACACTGAGATACCATTATTGCATGACAAAACAGCCAAGGACTGTCAATGTTCTGAAATCTTCACTAGAAAAAAGAATGTGTTGCCTTGCTTCATGAACAAAAGGCTTACAGTTTCGTTTAAAACATACCAGACATAGGATTTTCATTTCTTCAGGTGTGCAGTTAGCAATTCCTGCTGCTCAGCTTCCAATATTTGTGGGAAGACATGAGCTCATGATGAAAGGTCCTTGCTTTTAACAGAGTAATTCAAATCTATGAGTGGTATGGTCACATGGTGTGGCCATCCAGTCACGTCTCACTGACTGTGGACTTCAAAGTCCAAAGTTCATGAGTCTTTAGACTTGCTATATAAAAGATGTCTAATCTACAGTGAAGAATAAAACTGATCTTTAGCTCAAATCCTTCACATATTTTCAAAAAGATGAAAAAATTCTCAGTTTGCAAGTTATCCCAGAATCACATAACTTAAAATCTTCATTACTTAAAACTTCAAGATACTGTAAAATTAAAGAAAGTCTCTCATCTACCTTCACTAGTAGCACTGATAGACTTGTGGCACAAACTAGAAAATGCATAATTTTTATGTTTGGGGTTTTTTTAACTAAAAATACATCTCAGTTGGCAAATATTCTCATTTTCTTCAGCTTGACTTAAGTCCAGCTCATATCCACTTTTTTTTACTTCAATAGCAAGCCAATCCAGCTATGATTTTTGTACTGAAGCCGTTCCAGCTGATTTGCTTAACAGAGTACCAATGACTTCATTTTTTTCTTTGCAATGAAAACAAGCTCAAGGAGCCAACACTTCTTCCTTTTATGAAAACTCAACATCTCTAATGGCTTTTCCAAGCAAACTCTGACTCTTTCTTTGGTCACTCAAGAGTGCACAGTGGTAATGAGTCCTTGTCTGTCACAACAGTTTATATTTATGTTGGAAGTTTTCCCTCATGCTTCCCTCAATCTGGAAAAAGATTTATAAAATTCAGATTCCCAGTTGTTCCAACTGCTCACGTTATTGTAGTGAATGGTGAACACTTTGTAATAACAAAACAGACAGATTAGAGAAAAGCGGACACAGCTGGCAATAACATAAAGTGATTCGAGGCAACAGGGTTGTCAACACTTCAAGGGGTTTTTTTATTTCTTCTCCCACTGTATACCATCTAAAATTCAATTGCATTTAGATTGGATTTCCATGGGAATTAAGTGTCCAACTCCTGTTGATTATCAATGGAATTTTGAGCCTCTAATTCCGACATCCTACTTCAAATATCTTTGCCACAATTCCTTTGGAGAGTGTATCTATCCACCTACAACACACTTCCAGTTAACCATAAGCTGCTCACATATCTGTTACGCACATTCAAGCTCACTTAGTGAAATGAGGACAAAAAGTAAATAATTATAAATGCTGTAGAATTAGGGAAGAAAAACATTTGATGAAATTTATCCCATGCACAACACAATTCTACATTCAGAATACATGGGAATGTACTTTTCCACCTGGGAAATAAATATTTGATGCTAATAAAAAGAAGAAAAAGTACACAAAAACTTCTGTTCTGGTTTATGCAACATCTCCTCACTGAGGTATTTCTGAAGCCACTACATAAGTACAATAAGTTGAAAACCTCCAAATTCCTTTCATTGCAGTTTGTTTAAAAGAGAGTACCACCTCTTGTTCCATTAATTTCTTTTAGAGTAACCATCCCTTCAATATTGTCTCTGAGAACACCCATTTTTTTGAAAAATGATTATTTGTCTTTCATGTAGAAGATCTGCCCAATAACAGGAAAAATCACCTCTGTGTAATGGGTCAGGAGTGGGCTATAGTCCAATTTAAGAAAAATTCTTGGAGCATTTAACTTCAGCCAAAACCAGACATAATAAGCTAAATTGTATTATATGGGAAGGCTATATTTGTGGCTTGACTTTTCACATTGGAAACCTGAAATGCAGTCACAGATGTCACAAAAACAATTCTACCAATATTGATTTAAAAATACATTTCATCAGTTCTGGTTGCTCAAAAATTATGAGACTGATCATCCTGACAGGAGATAGTATAAGGTTATCATTATTAATGATTTAATAACAACAGTAACAATAACAACATTGACAACTTACGATTTAGTTTCTTTACTTCCTTTAGTAACAAAATTTCACTCTCCTCAAAAGCAACCACGGAACCAAATATGCAAAACACCAGATCCCTCTGTGTCTGCCCTCTTCCCTCATCTACCTGTAGAAATATGCATCTTCTCCAGTGAATCATTCCCCAAAGTTTTCAACACGCTGGGACACGTTTTAGAGGCAGGTCTGTCCCTGATACAATGAACTGCATTATGAGTCAGAGTTCTAATGACGATGAGTTGTTATTTCTCAATGCAGCTGTCCTGGGAGAAAGAGAGAGCCACAGAGATAAGGAATTTGGACAGTCCTGCATCGTTTATGAGGCACACAAGGTCAGGAGGTAAATGGCCAGAAAATACAGGATACGTTGGTGGATCTGTTACAGTGATTTTACTGCCTCAGATGAACCTTAGAAGTCCCTGAAGATCTAATATTGAGGACCTTGTTAAGAGCTAGAGAGGAAGAGAAACAGACAAGACTTGATAGAAAGAAAATATCAGAGTACATTAAAGGGAGTAAGTACATAAAATGCCTGCAGTTGCTTGCCTGCAGTTCTGATTAATCTATGCCCCATTTAAAACTACTACAAGGCATTCCCACAGTTTGCAATACGGATGGAGGAGCATCACAACATCTAGCAGTACAAATTTTATTCAATTTTTTAAAAAAATTTTCTAATTCCAAGGACTAACATGAGACTGTCAGCATCTCCAGCTATTGATTAAACTACCTATACATCAAGAATGGATACTCTCACCGTGTAAAGTACTTCCTCCACTCTTTCGCCAAATTAGAATAAAGATGCGTAAAGGGTCATAGAACTAAAACAAAAGCTAGGTACATGAACAGTTTTAAGACTTGCTCTTATTCCAGGCTTATTACTGCAAAGAGGAAATGAAATCAGTATTAATGTCCTGAGAGACTGCTAAAATAAGCTCGGGAAATGCTGAAAAAGTGCAATGAGTAATCATTAGAACAGAAAACAACTTTTATGGTCCTATAATAATACTAGTTTTCACTCTTATGTCCCCACAGACCCTAAAATCCTGAAAATATTAGTACAGTAAAACGCCAGTACGGAGACATCAAGTTTCTAAATGTCTCTTGCATCAGTAAGGCTCAGCTTCGACAGATCTGCTTAGATTCAACTGATCATTAACAATGTTGTGATACTGTAAACAGATTAAAAAAATTCCACATCCTTACAATCGTTAGAATTAGATATTAAAACAAGATATTTCTTTTTAAAACTGGACAAATATTTTTTAACTAAAATTCAGTATTTGCATAAAATTTTGTATATTTTAAGCTCATAAAGAGACGTTCAGCTAATGTGACACATAGTGAATTAAAAAGTATAAATAAACACTTATTAACATGGTTGGAGCATATTTTTAAGCTTCCATTTTACGTTGGTTTAACCAAGAGTGATCAGAAAGATTTCTTTTACAAGTTACACTAACATAGCTGTCTAGCATGCATACACTATGTGTCACTTCCACGTTACCTCCTATCTTTCTCTGAGGTATTTGCCACCAGTGATTCTCTTGCTTTCCTCTGTCTGGTTAGTGCAGTTTACCACAATACATCACATGTTGCTGTTTAGTACCACATTGGGGCCAAGTAAACAACTCACAGGAGCCTTTCCAGGTAAACCCTGAAGATGTGTTCCTCATATAATTTATGAAAAGCTTAAGCTTAACCTGTTCTTACAGTATGAGGAGGAATGTAGCAAAGTTACTAACACCCCAGGATCATAGATGCGAGCACAGCAAGAATACATAACATGCTTACAAAGCTGGCCATTCTAAGACAGGAAAAATTTAGCTTTTTAGTCTAAGCTATTCAGGTTACCATAATTTTTGCTCTTTGTGGGATGCTTAACAAATAGAGGCAAATAACAGCATTTCAAAACTAATGTCATGTAACTGAGGAGAAAAAAATAATGTACTAGTAGTACTTTGACTTACTTTCAGAGGTCTGGAGGAAGAGAATAAAGTGCCTTGAACATACATGCCTGTAAATATGCAGAAAGAGAGGCAGGGAAGGAGTCATCACAAAAAGTAAACCATCTGTCAGTGAAGGACTAAGATTATGTAAAGGTTATATTCCACAGTGTCTCCTTATGCTTTTATTTATAATGTTCACAGACATTTTAGCACAGAAGATTATCACAATCACATAATTCAAAAACTTCTAAAAGTGAATGTACTTTCCTTTTCAAGAAGAGGAGAAACCTCAAAGTGTAGCAATGTGGGCTATTTTAGGCTTCACCAGACCATTCACAGAGCTCTGATAAGTCACTTTATAAATATGTACTTGAATTCTACCTATTCTATGACTTTATAAAACAACTATCCTAGTGGAGTATGAGAAAAGTTTGGCATTTCAAATGAAACTGCTGTCCCATGAGAGCCAGATTAAACACCCAGTTAAGCACTGATTTAAATACAAAATTAGATTGGATTACCACCATGGCATTCAACTTGATCTGAACTCAGAATGTTTTGGGGCTCATTTATCCTTGCAGAAAATCACCGTGTTTTGCAATGAGATTAATATTCTGACATGGTAAACAAGCATGCCACTTAATGTCTGAGGAAATAAACTTTAAAGTGAAAGAAACCGACAGGCATAATTACCCAAGGCAAAGTCTTTTGTTCATTCAGTGATTACAGTGTCTTTTAAAAGCTTACATTTTGCCATGATACAGAACATTTTAAACCTCAGATTCATTCCTCTGTGAAACTGAGGCACTTCACTTTTCTGATTTTGACAGGCTTTTCTTTTAGTGTGATAGTAGTTCAAGCACAATGAATATCCACTGAGCTACTCTAGTACATGGGAGAGAAAACTCACATCATTATGCATTCACCTTTGCATCAGGTTGCAATGCATAAATAAGCAAATAGTTTAACGATTTCAAATGAGTATAATTTCCTTCAGGTTCAAGTATCAGTTTGCTTGTTTTGCTGCTGCTAATCACCTCCTAAATAAACAATTGCTTTATCTATGTACTGTGCCTCATTACACTTTCAAATTATGTGTGTGTTTCGCTCCTAACAGCTTATTATGATCTATAATTAACAATTTTGCTGAAAACAGAGCTTTGCATTGAAAAGAGCCACATTCTGTCTGGGAAACACTCAAAACCTGAGGCCTGTGTTTTAATAACAAAACTAACAACTTAAAGTTCTGCATGTGTTCTAGTACTGCTAGCTTTTTCACTAAACTTCAATACGTTCAATGAATGCAATATTCTTGAAGCAAAAATATTAACACTGGGAAAACAGATTTACACATTAACACTGAAGACTCCTACAAACATGCAGTCACTTCTCAGTATATCTCAGAAGAATCTACACAAACATTAAAAGTGAAAAATGACTAAAGGATAATGGACTGAAGACAGAAATGGCCATAATAAGATTTAAAAATGAAAAAAATAGAGACCTTACAGATACTTAAGAAGGCTTCAGCATATGGAAGGGGCTTTCCATGCTGCTGTTGCCCTAGGGCTGGAGTTTAGGCATTAGAGTAAAGTAATCCTGGGCACACAATTTGTAGGATGGGTTTGTAGAATACAGAAGTTCTGTGGCAAATTCCTCGTATCTTTCTGAATAAGAAGAGAAGGTCTAGGTTTGATCTGTATTCACTCTTACCCAACTTTAAAGACTGAGAGGAAGTGGAGGGAAGAGGCAAGGCAGGCAGAATTTATTTTGAACTATACTGTTAAGTCTCTGATAATTTTCATGCTCTGAATGCCAATAGCACCCTTCATAGAACTGCCATGTAAAAGATCGTGGTCAATATGGGCTGGACTGGGTGGTTTTAGCTCCCAGTGGAAAAAAAAAACAAAACAGAGTTGCAAGAGTACAGATGTAGCAGCAGAGCTGAAATTATAGAATTCTTTCCAAGTTATGCAATTAATTATTCCCCTCATTGTCTGCATTACATGGAATAAGTGGTGTGAACCCATATCTCTACATGGATAAATAAGAAAGATACAGCTCATACCTCAAACCACCTGGAGCATCCCAGAAGAATTAATTCATTCATTAAATACTAGAACTTCACTTCTTAATACTCATTTGACTAAAGAAAGAAACAAACAAAAAAACCCCAGTTCAACAATAAAAAAGGTGTTTGGAAGAACTTGCAAAACAACCAGTAAGTCCATAAATCTTAGAGGAAAAATACCAGTTTCTTCTCTTTAAATACTCTCCATCTTTTTGTTTATTTGTTTCTTTATTTGTGCATACATAAGTTTGTATTATGCATTCTCCTGGGAAAAAATATTGTTACTTAAACTACACTCATATGATTCCTTGATAAATAAAAAATATCAATTTAGCAGATTAATTTCTCTTAAACAAGTTCATCATACTCTGGAAAAATGAACCAATCAATAGAGAACGTTTCTCAGATGCTTTTCAGCCATACTACTTTAGTAATTGCTAGAACTTCATATTGACAGGTTGTGATAAGATGCTTTGAAAGATTAATTGATCTGTTAGCCTGTAGTGCTACAAGGCAACATGGCAAAAATAAAGATATATCCCCAGAGGACCAAGGTTTGGAAATCAAACAGGAGGTAAGCTGTTACATTGTGCATCTGACCTGAGAAGCAATTCAAGAGTGCAAGTTTACTGGTTGAATTAGAAGCCACAAAAAGGAAAGGAACCACTACTAAATTATTTTGAAAATATTTTTTTTATTAAAGAAAAGAATATTGCATGGTACCATTTAATTGTCTATGATGGATGCTTGGATCCAAACAAAAATAAAACCAAAAGTAATTCAATGTGTTCTTAAATTATGTTCTGCATGAGTAGGATTCTATGTTTTGGTCACAAGCTCCTGAATGAAGCAGGAGTGCATAAGAAATTACACACAAGGTGACCAGAGTGAGTAAAAGCATTTCTCTCTAACAATATAGAGAGGAAAAATAATTTTCCTTGTAATGATTCAACAGCTGCACTCGATATTCCACAACTTACCAACTCAGCAGGATATCATACCATATAAAAACCAGCTACTGAAATCAAGGCTTAATTCATTATGAAGAGGGCTCTCAGCTGTGTGCTCAGGTCACATTGTTGGATGCCTTTCGCAGAAACATGCCAAGGAGCAGAATCAATCCACACTGACAAAAGGAACATTTAAGACCTGCCTTCGTGTTACTAGTGGCCAAAGATCTGACTTTATCTGAGGTCAATTAAACCACTGAGTTGGCTACAGAAGTGAAATTTGCTCAGCCATAGATGCAGTGAATGCTGCACAGCACAAAGCACTAGTGCTGTCACAAACACGGACTTCAGACACTGCCAGTGAGGATCACTTCCCTCCTCTAATTGTAACCAGTTAGCAAGAATGCCTTCTTTTCCATTTCAGTTCACTGGTTTCAAACCCTGCACAGCTCAGTATGTCTGTAATGAGTTGATATGGCCTGTGTGGTGGAATATGGGGACAGTCAGTTACGGCAACAATGAATTTTTGAGGCAGACAGGGACCTCCTTCTTTCAGAGAAGGTAAAAATGAAAAGCCCTATACTATAGGAAAACCTTGGTGTTATCAGTATGTAAATTCAGAATATTATTAACTAGGTGACATCCGTTAGGCAATGCAGTCACTAAAGATCACTATCACAGTATCACAAGGTTGGAAAAGACCTTTGAGATCATCAAGTCCAGCCTATGACCCAACACCAACACCTACTCATCATCTAAAACATGGCACTAAGTACCTCATCCAATCTGTCTTTAAACACCTCCAGGGATGGTGACTCCACCACCTCCCCAGGCAGCACATTCCAATGACCAATTACCCTTTCAGTGAAGAATTTTTCTTAATATCAAGCTTAAACATCCCCTGATGAAGCTTGAGACCGTGTCCTCTTGTTCTGTCACCAGTCACCTGAGAGAAGAGACCAACCCCTGCCTGACTACAACTTCCTGTTAGGTAGTTGTAGAGAGCAATAAGGTCTCCCTGAGCCTCCTCTTCTTCAGGCTAAACAACCCCAGCTCCCTCAGTCGCTCCTCATAGGGCTTGTGCTCCAGCCCCTTCACCATCCTCGTCGCTCTCCTCTGGACACACTCCAGCATCACAACATCCTTCTTAAACTGAGGGCCCAGAACTGGACACAGCACTCAAGGTGCGGTCTGACCAGTGCCGAGTATAAGGGGATGATGACCTCTCTAGTCCTGCTGGCCACACTGTTTCTGATGCAGGCCAGGATACCATTGGCCTTCTTGGCCACTTGAGCGCACTGCTGGCTTATGTTGAGTTTCCTGTCCACCGGCACTCCCAAGTCCCTTTCTGTCTGACTGCTCTCCAGCCACTCTGTCCCCAGCCTGTAGCTCTGCATGGGGTTGTTGTGTCCAAAGTGCAGAACCCGGCACTTGGACTTGTTAAACCTCATGCTATTGGAGTCAGCCCATCTCTCCAGCCTGTCATGGTCCCTCTGTAGGGCCCTCCCACCCTCCAGCAGATCGACACTTCCTCCTAGCTTGGTGTCATCTGCCAACTTGCTGGTGAAGGACTCGATCCCCTCATCCAGATCATCAATAAAGATATTGAACAGGACTGGGCCCAGCACTGATCCCTGGGGGACACCACTAGTGACCAGCCGCGAACTGGATGTGACACCATTCACTATCACTCTCTGTGCTCGGCCATCCAACCAGTTCCTAACCCAGCACAGAACATTCCCGTCCAAGCCACTGGCTGACAGCTTCTCCAGGAGTCTGCTGTGGGAGACAGTGTCAAAGGCCTTGCTGAAGTCCAGGTACACCACATCCACAGCTTCCCTCTCCCCCACCAGGCGAGTCACATGGTCATGAAAGGAGATCAGGTTGGTGAGGCAGGACCTACCCCTCCTAAATCCATGCTGGCTGGGCCTGATCTCTTGGTCATTCTGCCGGTGCTACATGATCGCACCCAGGATTATCCACTCCATAACTTTACCTGGGACCGAGGTTAGGCTGACCGGTCTGTAATTACCTGGATTGTCCCTACGGCCCTTCATGTGGATGAGCGTCACATTGGCCTATCTTGCATAATACTCCCTCAGACATAATCCAAGCAGCAGCTCAATCTGACACAGGCGGGATAAGGAACGTGTTTCAAGCAACTTTATCTTTGCTTTAGAGCCCAGAAAACTGTATTCTCAAAACCTCCCCTGGAACGATTTGAGGCCATTTCATGTCTTCCCATCATTAATTACTTGGGAGAAGAGACTAACACCTATCTCATTTCAGCCTCCTTTCAGACAGTTGCAGAGAGCCATAAGGTTTCCCCTCAGCCTCATTTTCTCCAGACTAAACAACCACCAGTTCCTTCAGCTGGTCCTCATAAGACTTGTGCTCCAGACTCTTCACCAGCTTTGTTGCTCTTCTTTGGACACACTCTAGCACCTCAGTGTTTTTTGTTGTGGCGAGGGGCCCAAAACTGAACAGAGGATTTGAGGTGCAGCCTTACCAGCACCAAGTATAGGGGACGATAGCTTCCCTTGCTCTGTTGGTCAAACTATATCTGATACAAGCCAGGATGCCCAGAAGGCCACCTGGGAACACTGCTGACTCACATTCAACTTGCTATCAACCAACAACCCCAGATCATTTTCAACCAGGCAACTTTCTAATGACTCTTTCTCAAGCCTGTAACTTTTCGTGGGGTTGTTGTGGCCCAAGCACAGAACCAGACATGCATCCTTGTCAAATCCTACACAGCTGGCCTCGATCCATTGATCCAGCCTATCCAGATCCCTCTGCAGAGTCTTCCAGACCTCAAGCAGATCAACACTTCTGCACGATTTGGTGTCATCTGCAAACTTACAGAGGGTGTACTCAATCCACTCCTGCAGATCATTCATAAAGATATTAAACAGAACTGGACCCAACACGGAGACCTGTGGAGCACCACTTGTGACTGACTGCCAACTATGTCACCACAACTCTTTGAGCCCGGTCATTTAGCCAGTTTTACCCAGCAGATTACACCTGTCGAAGCCTTGAGCAGCCAGTTTTCCAGGAGAATACTGTGGGAAATGTTATCAAAGGCTTTATTAAAGTCTAGGAAGGTAACATCCTTTCCTTTATCCACTAGGCAGGTAACCTGCTCATAGAAGGAGATCCAGTTAGTCAAATAGGACCTGCCTTTCATGAATCCATGCTGGCTGCACCTTATCTCCTGGTTGTCCTGCACATGCCTGGTGAGCACATTCCAAATGAACCACTCCATAATCTTCCACCAAACCGAGGTCAGACTGACAAGCCTGTAGTTTCTCAGGTCCTCCTTCCAGCCCTTTCTGTAGATGGATGTCATATTGGCAAGGCTCCAGCACTGCTGATAAATGTTGGAGAACGGCTAGGCAAGCTCCTGTATCAGCTGCCTCAGAACTCTCAGGTGGATCCTATCTGATCCCATAGACTTGTGAGTGTCCAAGTGTTGTAGCATGTTTTTAACTGCTTCCTTCTGAATTATGGGGGTTTATTCTGCTTTTTGTTCCTGCCATCCAGGTAAAGGGGCTGAATACCCTGGGGATAACTGATCTGAGTATTAAAGACTGAGACTAGGAAGCATTAAGTATCATCCTTGGTGGCAATGTTGCCCACCAACACATCTAATAAATGATTGAGATTCTCCTCGGCTCTCTTTTTGTTGTTAATGTATTTGCAAAAACTTTTTTGTTATCTCTTACAATAATGGCCAGATTGAGTTCCAGCTGGACTCTTGTCTTTCTAATTTTCTCTCTGCATGACATGATGACATCCCTGTATTCTTCTTGAGCTACTTACTCCTTCTTCAAAAAGTGGTAAATTCTCCTATTTTTCCTGAATCCCAGCAAAATCTCCTTGTTCTGGTCTGTCACCTTCGCCAGTATTTTGTCTTATGGCACATGGGGACATCCTGTTCTTGCCCCTTTAAGACTTCCTTCTTGAAGAATATCCAGTCTTCCTGGACACTAAGCAGGTCTTGCCTTTCCTAAAGTCATGCTGACTGGACCTGATCACCTGGTTATCCCTTCATGCCACTGGTACATTAACCTTACTGTTAAAGACTGAGGTGCAGAAGCCATTAAGTTCCTCAGACTTTTCCTCATCGTTTGCCACTAAGTTTCCTCCTGTATCTAATAAAGGCTGGAGATTCTCCTCAACCCTCCTTTTGCTGCTAATATCTTTATAGAAATATTTTTGTTGTCCTTTACCACAGTTGCCAGATTAAGTTCTAGTTGGACTTTGCCCCTTCTAATTTTCTCCCTGAATAACATCGTAACATCTTTGTAGTCCTCCTGAGTGGCCTGCCCCTTTTCTCAAAGGTCATAAAGTCACATGGTTTGGGGTTTTTTTCTGAGTTGCAGAAAAACTCTGTTTAGCCAGGCCAGTTTTCTTCCCTGTTGCTTTGTCTTCTGGCACATAGGGACAGCCTGCTCCTACATCTTTAAGATTTTCTGCTTGAAGAATGTCCAGCCTTCCTGGACTCCTTTGCCCTTCTGAGCTGCCTCTCAGGGGATTCTGTTGATTGGTCTCCTAAATAAACAAAGTCCACCTTCTGGAAATCCAAAGTGGCAGTTCTGCTGATACCCCTTCTCACTTCTTCAAGAATCAAAACCTCTATCATTTCACAAACTTTATGTCCTAGAGGGTCTCCAACCAGCACATCTCACACAAATCCTTCTCAGTTCATAAATAACAGGTCCAGTGGGATGTCTTCCCTGGTTGACTCACTCACTGGCTGTATCAGGAAATTATCTTTCACACATCCCAGAAGCCTCTTAGATTGTTTACTCTCCAGTGTACTGTATTTCCAGCAGACATCTGGCAGATTGAAGTCCCTCATGAGGATGCAGGCTACCAATCATGAGGCTTATAGGATAATGCATCTGTTTTTTCATCCTGGTTGGGTCTATAACAGACTCCTATCATGATATCTGCCCTATAGGCCTTCCTTCTGATTCTTATCCATAAACACGCAACCCTATCATCACCATCATTAAACTTCAGACAAAACACTCCCTAACATGCAGAGCTACCCCACTTGCTCTCCTTCCTTACCTATCCCCTTCTGAAGAGTTTGTAGCCATCCATTGCAACACTCAAGGTAAGCAAGTCAACCCACCATGTTCCCGTGATGGCATCTGTACCATAGTTCTCCTGCTGTATTTCAGCTTCCATCTCCTCCTGTTTGTAGCCCATGCTGTCTGCATTGGTGTAGACACAATTCAGCTGGGCTGTAAGCCATGTCACCTTCTTAGAAGAAAACCTCTTAATTCCTTTGAGGTGTTTCACTGGTGTTTCCCTCTTGGCTCCTGTTACCTCAGTTGCCCCTGGCTCATCTCCGTAAAATTTTACCTGTGCTCATCAGTTGTACCCAGTACATCTCAGAGACACAGGCTCACTACAGCCCTGCGCCTCTAACCTTAGTGTGTCATCCCTCAGCTTATCTCTGCCAAGCCTGATATTATCCCCCTTTAAGTCTAGTTTAAAGCTCTATTAATAAGCCCCTCAAGCTTGTGAGCAAAGACCCTCTTTCCCCTTTGAGAAAGGTGAATCCTATCAGATACCAGCAAGCCTGGTGCCATGCAGGCCATCCCATTATCAAAAACCCCAAAACTATGGTGATGACATCAGCCATGGAGCTATGTGTTAGTACACTGAGCGCATCTGTTTCTTCCCACATAGCTGCTGCAAACGCAAACAGAGAAGAGAAAATAACCTGTGCTCCAGATTCCCTCATTATCCAACTCAAGGTCCTGAATTCTTTTTTGATTGCCCTTGGACTACGTGTTGCAGCTTCATCACCTCTCACATGGGAAAGCAGTAAATGGGTAATAGTCCAAGGGCCATATCAGGTTAGGAAGTTTCCTAGCAATTTCCTTAACCAGGACCCCATGGAGACAGCAGACTTTCCCAAGAGTATGGTGTATTAATCAGTATACTGGACTCTCTCTTCCCCTCAGAAGGGACCTGCCTACTATAACACATCTTTTCTTCATGTTAAATTTCTTCATGTTAAATTTCCTTTGATCTCATGTGATAGAATAAGAATCATGAAGTTTCTTTTTCTCACATATATCAAGAAAAATATATAATTAGTTATAAGTCAGGTTTTAAATTTTATTTTTATATATACTTCTTCAAATTTACTAGATTACCATCTCATCTCTGCGCTCAGCTTGCAAGGTGCATAAAAGAAAAATCTGAATACTATCAGGAATTTGTCTTTAGAATACTGTTTTCAAAGCTGTAGGAGTCAATTCAGTACAGGAGGTTTGCTCAACTGCAAATAATAAACTACTACAAGCTGAAAAAGTTAATTATATGGACAGAAGCTGTCTCCAGCTCTGAAAGAGTTAAAGCTGAATCTTCTGTGTATTTCCTACAAAAATGTTCAGTCTTAACAGCACTATTCTTGAACATTCATGCTACCATAGAATAGGTATGACTGAAAGGAAGATAGAATTAGCAATTAATATTGCACCTCATTGT